>LPNX010436314.1:91905-134087 GCA_001517045.1 Pseudotsuga menziesii | reverse complement strand
ACTTGCACATGGTGGGACTCATGGACTAGGCAAATAAGACAAAATAAATGAAATAATGTCTAAGTGGGTAAATACTATGGGTTGATTATTCTAACACTGTAAAGTATTGGAAGTCGGATATCCGATAGGTATGTGTTCGGATATCCGACGTGCATGTGTCTCAGATCTGACATTTATATTAATAGATTTGTGGTCGATTATCGAACCATGTCATGTCGGATATCCGACCAGACCATATTGTTGTCGAATATACGAAGAAAATAAAATGACATTTATAAAAGTCAATGCTTGTCGGATTGTCGATAGATTGATGTCGAAAATCAGAAATATATGCCATTAGATTTTGGGTTCATATTTTCATGTGATATTTGTGTTGCTGCATCAATTTTTTCTCCTAGATTTATGTCAATCCTACTTTAGCATTCATGAAATCGCAATAAAGGACTGTGAGAATCCCTTCTCGTCAAAAAATAGGCTCACACTATGTTTCGTATCTGAGACCTATACTTATCAATTTGGATTTTATTTGTAACCAAATAATTTGTAATTGGTAAATGGGTGGTAAATGTGACCACAATGGATATGACTAGAGTCCTCTCCCAATTCAAAATTATCTAGGAAAATTGGACAGGATGAAGTAATGCTATTCTTATCACTCATCTTGTTAGCATTTATGTATCTTCATTCAATAAATCACATTACGATTGTTTCTATTTTTTATTTTTCCAGTTCTGTTGCTTCCCATTATGCATCCAATTATGCTTCCCATTCTGCTTCAAATTCTGTGTCCCAAACTACTTCCCACGATTTCAATCACATCCATAAACACCAATTATTCAACTATTATATCTATAACCACTCGATTAGTCCTTGGTTGAGCTTCTATGCAACAGACACAGTGAAATAAACCACAATCCCTTGTTCTTCTATAGTTATAATTATTGCAGGCGCTCGATTAAGACTTTAAAAGAGATTTATTGATCTTGTTATAAATGCCTTGATTAAGATTTTAATGTTGGATCGAGGTTTAATAAAATCCCTCAATCAAGCTATGAATTTAGATCAAGGGTTTTACAAACTCTTGATTGAGAGTTTTAAAATAGCTCAATGTATATCTTAATTGAGTACTCGATCAAGATTTTTATAGCTCGATTAAGGGCTTGTAAAAACCTCAATTGAGGTCAGCTTGCAACATTCGTGTGCCCTCTGCTTACTAAAAAATGTTACCCGTATTCATGGGAACACCTAGTTATTAGTCCTCTCATAACCATGTTGTTCATCGGCCATGGTGGAAATCTTATAAAACACCTCAATGTGACTACCATCAATAAATATCAACTTAAACACGTGCACACTTGAATTAACATTGTTCCTCCCATAGGTATACCTCTCTCTCACACACATAATCAATATAAGTTTTTATAATATGTAGGTTCAATATCTTTGTCTCCTACTGTTTATATTTCTTCATAGTATTGCTCATTATTTATTGAACATTCTATTGATTAAGTATATTATATAAATATACCACTAAGAATTATTAGTCCTCACACAACCATGTTTCTCATCTATCATCGTGGAAATATCCTAAAAGGAAAGTTTCCATCAATATATATCAACCTAAACACCTACATAATTGAATTCTCTCTCTCCAACATGCCCCCTCAAAAAAAAATGGGAAGGGGTTTAGGTTATAAAGTGTGTCTGTGGGTGGGTGAGTTTAAGTGATAAAGTGGGTGGGTGAGTGGGGGGTAAAGAAGGATGGAGATTCAAATTCACACCCCCAACTCTCTCTCACACACATTTTCGATTCACTTGTTATGTTTCCATAATTTTGTTTTGGGTTGCATGTTCATATATTGAATAATTCTAGGCTCTACTCATGTATCACATATTATAAGGGATTTCCATTTAACATATTATTTCTTTTAAAATGTTGTAGAAATTAACAAATAGACATGGCCACACACTCAAAAAAACATTATATAACTTTTAAACATGTTTTTATTAGATATAATTGTATTTTGAGATAAATATATATTTGAAAAGATATTTATCCAATAATCCTTTTAACTTTTATAATATGTTTTTTTAATAATTTCTTGTCTTCCATTTAACATAATATTTGATTATAATTTTAGTTTTTCAATAACATCTTACTCTCACACAATAAATATAACAGTAAGCTAAACTCTTGATCATTTGCACCTGAAATCCGGCGAGTTTTTTGGCCGAAATACGGCGGAAATTGTTCAAAGGGTAGTTTTCAGTAATTGAAATTTCATAAACTAGGTGCCCCAAGGGTAATAGAAAGTGTTGAATCCATTTATGCAATAAAAATTGCAATTTTAACACTGGAAATCTCATTTTCAACAACAAATCGTGTTACTGGATTCTGGCCAAACGTACCTGAAAAATTGCAAATAGTCTAGAGATTAACCAACTCCATAAATATATACTTAAGAAAAAGCTCTTTGGCTTCACATCTTCTTACTGTTTTTATAAACTCATGGATTCCCATCTCATTGAGACCCATTTTAGAAATTTGATCCCAAACGAAGAATAAACTTGATAAATACATCGAGTGTTTGGGATTATCATGGAATAGAGTTAGTCACTAACATATAATTAATTATTATGATATTAACTTTAAAATATTAATCATTATCATATTAATTTGGAAAGAAAATTATAATTATAATTGTTATTGAATGTAGGTTTATTATATTTTTTAAATTATTTTTTCTCAAAAATTTATAAAAGTTAAAGGGTACATTATTAAAAAGAAATAATTTTAATGATAGTTGATTTTTTTTAATACCTCAATTACTTATTTTTATTTATTTTACTTTATTAATTTAATTTAAATTTTTTTCATGTGTATGTAGTATTAAGCAAAATCTTAATAATTATTTTGAGCATAACTATTATATATTTATCACAATCATAATTATTGAAGATGGGGTCAGCTACTTGGGATTTCTCTTAAAACCCAATGGGAACGGCCCCAAAGATTGGGAGTGGTTAATAAAGAATACCATAAGGAAAATTATAGGCTGGTCTCGTCACTTTGTCTCCCTCAGTGGCAGATTAGTTCTTGTTTCCTCAGTTTTGCAAGGAATCCTAGTATACTGGATGTCCTTATTTTCCATTCCTTCGACGACTTTGTCAAGGATCCGAGCTAAACTCTTTAAATTTCTAGGGGTTGGCAATCTGGAAATTGGTAAATATCATTTGGCATCTTTGGAAAATATTTCACTCCCTCGTGATCTAGGAGGTTGGGGAATCAAACACTTGACTATTTTCAACTCTTCTCTGTGTGCCAAATCACTTTGGAGGTCTATGTTCAGTACATGACTGTCGGGGGAAATCAGAAAGCTTAAATATTTTAAAGCTATGGATCTAGTATAATGGGTGAGAGTAGGAAAAAGAGAAAAATATCAAGCTTCGACCATATGGAATAGTTTGACTAAAATCATCCCAATAATTACGAAGGATCTAAGCTGGTAGGTGGGAAAAGGAATTCAGATGTTCTTGGGCATCGATCATATTTGCGGTCTGGGGGAGACTTCATTATTCTCACCTGAACTTGTTAGGGAGATCCATCGTCAAAATATATATGTTCTGAAGGATATTTGATGGAGGACAGGTTCGTTGAAATGGGTTAATTCTGTGGATATGGGCCTAACTGACAGGTTAGCTACAGAGTGGGACAGGTTAATTATTGCACTTAATAAAGGGAATGTATCCATTTCTGAAGAATATGATAAGCTAATGTGGGTTTATAATTTTAGAGAAGGCCAGGTGTGTGCAAAGCTTGCATACCGAGCTTCTATCTCAAAGTTGTCTAAGGTTGAGGTTGAATGGTGGATGAAGTGGATTTGGAAAGTGGCCATTCCACTAAAAATTAAGTTGTTTTCTTGGCTTTGTTTGAAAATTAAGATACTGACTTGGGAGGGATTACAAGGCAGAGGTTTTGTGGGCCTGGGAAGATGTCCCTTATGTTTTCAAAATTCAAATATGGTCTCTCATATGCTTGGCAACTGTTCTTATTTCCTTGAGATTTGGCACTTACTCATGAATCATTTTAATTTACAACATAGCTAGGATGGGGCTTCAATTCTTGATAATATTCACGTATGGCATAGTAGAAAATAATATTTTAGACATCTCCCCTTATTTATGATGTGGGAGGTATGGAAGGCTCGGAATGCTTCCATTTTCTCCATTTTTTTACAGAAACATGAGATGATATATTTGAAGATCTTATCTTCCTTTTTTGAATGGACTAAAGAGAAATCAACCAGAAGACAAAGAGAATACTCATTCCCTTCTCTTTTGCATGAGAATCGAGAAGGATTCTTTGATGGAGCATGTAGCAAGGATTTCTCCCTGCTACGGGGGCAGGAATGACTCCCTTATGCCTATAGGGCACAAGGGTAGGTTCCTGCTAATGGTGAATGTAGAAAAATGAAACAAAAATAACATAAGCAGAACAGTAAACTAATCTAAGAACTAAGAACAGAAAACTAAAGCTAAGCTAAACTATAAGCTAAGAACAAAACAGAAAGAAGGAGATGAAGCACTGGTGAACCCCTCTGCACACAAGAGGTTAGGGTTCCACCTCCAATAACCTGCAAAACAAACCCTACATGACAACAAAAACTTGAAAATAAAAAGTTTGGCCTAGGGATCCTATGGGATCGACCTGGTATGGTCGCCAATTCTGTAGCAAGGATTTCTCCCTGCTACAGGGGCATGAATGACTCCCTTATGGCTATAGGGCACAAGGGTAGGTTCCTACTAATGGTGAATGCAAAAAAATGAAACGGAAATAACAAAATCAGAACAGTAAACTAATCTAAGAACTAAGAACAGAAAACTAAAGCTAAGCTAAACTATAAGCTAAGAACAAAACAGAAAGAAGGAGATGAAGCACTGGTGAACCCCTTTGCACACAAGAGGTTAGGGTTCCACCTCCAATAACCTGTAAAACAAATCCTAAACTACAATAACCTGCAAAACAATGTTAAGCAAAACCTGCAAATGAAATAGGGGTTAGAAATCAAAGCAAACTAAACATCTAAGAAATAAAACATGAAACATGGTTCTACCTTCTCTAGTGGAAATGGGCCACCATGCCCTATCTTGTGGAATCACTCCTCTCTCTTGGATGGGGAGAAATGGCTCAATGGGAATGGAGGAGAGGGAGTGTGGGTGGCTTGAGAGGCAAATGTGTCTCAAGGAATCCACTTGGGCAGCATAATAGTATGCAAGGGAGGAGTCTGGTGAGAGTGACCCCCCACCCTCCTTTTTAGATTTTCTAAGGGGTTTTAGGGTTTTAAGCCCTTGGTCAGGGCTTTAGCCCCTTTTTTGGGATTTTATCCCCTTCCGCCCTAACTTTAGCCCCTTTTAGGGTTTTAGCACCTTTTTGAGGGATTTAGCTCCTAGGGGGCTATTTTGGGCTACTCCTTTTGGGGGGTTTTATCCCTTTTATTCATCCTTAGGCTCTTTTGGAGGTGTGGGGGTCTAATGGAGGATCTAATGGAGTGATATGAGGGTTGTGAGATGATTTCCTTGGGTGGTGTGGGCCATAGAGAGATATGTGGAGGATTTTTGGGTTAACAGATTGCCCCCTGATGTGTGAGGGCAGGAGCTCAAAGTATGGCCGACGGACATCATAGGATTTGCTGTGTAGAGGTGGTGCTTCCGGGGCTAGGGCATGGTGGCTTTTGGTTTTTATATTAATATGGTTCCCATCAATGGGTGAGATACAATAAATGTGTGACATGTATATGGACATGGTGGGAATCCCCATGCTTGTGACAATGTCAAAAGAATCATTTGATCTATGCTCTAAAATACAAGAGCCGATCATGTACAACTAATGTTACAATAATGGTTGCCTCCATGTGAGGCTAAATACAATATTGATCTGGTACATTGGACCCATGGCATTCTCATGGAATAAGATATCTTCATGATTGACGGTCTGCTGGATCTAGAACATAGCTATGTGGACTCGCTAATTGAGAGTCAGAGTCTCTGCAGTACAAGTATGCTGCATCAATCATAAAGGTATATCAAAGCACTGCTAGGTCTTCTGAACACCATCTCCAACGCAACCGGGAAATCACAGGCGACATAATATATTTAGGTCCCTCGAGTGGACTCACCAATCTGCTAGAGTCGAGTGACATCCGGGGCCTTCGACCAAATCCTGTGCAGAACAAACCCTGTACGAATCTCAACAGTGCGATGATGGAGTTGAAGTCAAGCACATGAGAAACAACCATCCCGAGAGGCACTAATGACTCCTCTCAAGTGGTCTAAGGAACTCATCAATGAGGTTAATGAAACCAAGGTACAAGGACTTCTGGGCCTATCCTCTGGAATATGTGTGTTGGCGTCGACAGAGGGAGACCTACCCCTAGTCAAGGAAATGATGTTTCCTTGACCAGGAGCACGAGGGAGATAACCGAAAGGTGTGAAGCAATCTGCGGACTGACTCACTGAATGGGGAGGGGAGGGGGAGGGAAAGAACTGAACAGGGGCATGGGGAGTGTGGGAGACTCAAACTTCCTTTGTTCAGAGTATGACAGCAGGACAGACTAGGCAGCAAATGAAACTGACTCAAGGGAATGGGATCATAGCTGTAATACCAGGAATGTTGCTGCATATGGGAAATACTTGGAGGAGGTGGACATTTTTTATACTGATGGGATCCAAGGAAGACACATTGTAGAGTACTCTAAACAAAGGCAACCCAATGTGGGAATAGTTCCAAACTATTTACTGTGGGGTGGTGTCTAGGGACACAGTTATGGTACGATCTCGTGGATTTTTGGTGAGCTCAAGAAGGTAAATGTTCGATGGTGCTTTCAATTTTAGAGAGTCTGAAAGAACGAATAAGACTCCAGTGGGGGATCTTTTTCATTGGTAGTCTCTTGTGCCTGAAAAAGGATAAAAATATACATAGGAGAGCTCACCCATCCTATAGGGGACGAGAGACTTCTTTATCGTTGGTAGTCGAATCAGGCTGAAAAAGGTTAAACCTATACTGACTAGACAGTCATTCAAATAATTTTACGAGCATGAACAAAACCAAGTTTGCTCGGTAATCTTTTCTTGATGAGACAGCTGGAAAAGAGCCTAATGACAACAGGTGGCGGGTGTTTCCTTCACCATGTACATGTATTTTTTCTATCTAAGACGCTCAATTTGTTCGTATCATGGTCATCAAAGGATAACTTTTGCAAATTTTGCATAATGTTCTGCAGTATATTAATTCCTTTTTCCAGTTTGTGTGCTACCAGCGGGGCTCGAATATTGGTTGGGATTCTAACCTTTGGCACATCAACCCATCTTTTTGGGATATATGGCGGCAACAATGTTCTGGTTTCCGAGTCTTCCTCCACATCAGGGACGGGTGGCATTGTCATGGATTTTTCGTTTCTCTTCCTCTTCATTGTACACTTTCCCTTTGAATATACTCAGGGTCCTGGTACATCTGCTCTGCGTTTTCCATCTGGTCGGAAGTGGAACTTTCCCAGTATTTGGGGAAGGCAAGTCCAACTTCAGCTTCCACAATTGCACTAGTGCTCGATATTGAAATTACCATGAAATTGCTTCAGCTTCTAAAGTTGTAGAGAACACTCACCCTTCTCTCCTGCAAGAATAATGAAGTTGATCTTGGGCGTGAAGTTTGATATGAAACAACAGTTTCTGATAGCTATCCTCACATGAATGGGAATTCAAATAAAAAAAGAGGAATATGTCCTTTCAATCCCATGGGTCTTTGACTAAATTATTTAAGGAAACTTCTTATCCTTTCTTCAATTAGATGGCACCTGCAGGGGAAGTTATTGTCATAAAGAAAGACATGATCGCAAATAAACGCTGCCTAATTCTATCGATATTTCCAAATAAATGACTAACATATGTCCTTTCAATGATTCCTTCACACGAATCTCTTCATTATTTCACCAACGTCGCGTCATTTGTGAGATATTTTCTTTCATTTGGTAGATTCCATTTCTTTTGATGCTCACTAAGTTTCTCACCGCACTCCTTGCAACTTGCATTCCCATTTCAATAGTGTTCTCATCTTGTGACAAACCAATTGTCTTCGTTTATAATTTGACCTTAGCCAGATGCCAAGTCTATAAAACTTCACTTCTCTCTATGGAAGACTAACAGTCTGCGATGATACATTTTGGGTCATTTTTTTTTAATGGGACCAAGTCACAGGTATCGAAATATGGTTTCAGTCGGCTTCCATTGATGTCCTCTTACCTCTGTCCCATCTAATTTTTCTAAATTCACTGCTCCTCCATAAGTGATTTCCTTGACCACATATGGTCCTAACCAATGAGTTTTCATCTTTTCGGGATGCTTGGAAGATTTATTGTCATACACAAGAATAAGACCTCCAACTTCAACATGCTTGCTCTTAATGTGTCTATCACACCATACCTTTTGCCTTTTATTTTATACGTTTTGGTGAAATCCTGCAACAAAACGTTCTTCCTCCAAGTGTATTAGTCGAAGTAATCTATCTTCCACATCATCAACATCTTTCAGTGATCGCAACAACTTGTAAACTTGGTACAATATATTCCATAGGCATGACAACTTCTTATCCATACACCAACCTGAATGGAGTTTGACCTATTAACTTCTTGCATGTTGTGTGATATTCCCATAATACTGAAGATACCTTCTGATCTCTGTCATCTCTTCGTGCACTGCAGACCTTTGTCAATGTGTTTTCCGGAATCTTGTTGAATGCTTCAATAGCTCCATTTTCTTTAGGATGATATGGGGTTGTTCTTCTATGTTGTATCTGGAATTCATCAATCAGCTCTTCAATCAATTGATTCAAAAAATGCATACCTTGATCGATGATTAGAATATTTGGGCACCCATACCTTGTCACAATGTTTTCAAATAAAAACTTTGCAGCAGTACAATATTTTACTGGCTTCTCTCCTGCCAATCTAGTTAGGTAATCAGTCGCAGTGATAATATAGCATTCTCCTGTGCACTTTCCTGCAGGACTGATAGGTTCTACAAAATCAACATCCCATTTATTGAATTCCTATAATGTTATCGGTGGTACCAATGACATTTCATCCCTTTGGGACAACTTTCTAGCTCTTTGACATGTATCACAACTGTGACAATAATCCCAAGTGTCTAGATGCATGGTGGGCCACCATAGTCCTTCTTGAAAAATCTTGCACACCGTAGCTTTTCCTATATAGTGGCCTCTTGCGACACCATCATGTGCTTCACTTAATATCATCGAGTGCTTGTGCTCCAAAATGCAATGTTGAAGTATCTTGTTAGGACCCATTTTGTACAAGTGTCCAAGAGTCAACTGGAATTTTGCAACTCGCACCACTAAAATTTTCTTCTGCACAATGGTAAATTCAGTTGGAGCATAACATGTACTCATAAAATGGATGATACCTTTATATTAATCATAAAACATGGTTATTGCAAATAGCTACGCATCAAGAAGATTATCTTCCAGACTAGTAGGTTCTTATCCACTTTCAATCCTTGAAAGATGGTATAGCACCAAGTTCAACTGATCAGGTTTAACAATTATCTCAAAATTAAATTACTAGAAGAGGATAATCCACTAGTAGATCTCCCCCCCAACATTGTCTAATTGACCAAGTATTTCAACGCATAATGGTCAGTGTACATATTGAAATGTCCACCTAGTAAATAGTGTCTAAATTTCTATAGCGCATATACCATCGCCAACCCTTCTCTCTCCGTTGTGGTATAATTTTTCTCTGTAGTTGATAACTTCCTTCTAGTAAAGGAAATGGGGTGATCAATCGATCCTTCACACAGTTGCACCAGTACCATGACAAGCGCAACATATGAGGCATCGACATGAACATGGAATTATTTTTTTCAGTCTGGAATACAAGTATTGGCACAGTAGCCATCTTTTTCTTCAATTGGTCCAAACTCTATCGAAAATATTTTGTCCAATGAAACTTAGTGTCTTTTTTTTTCAACAGTTTTTTCCATCGGAGCAGACACCTATGCATATCCCTTGATAAACTTCCTGTAGTATCTAGTATCTCCTAATATTGCTCTTAATTGTTTAACTATGGTAGGTGGTGGTAAGCCGAGGATGATCATAACCTTGGTTGGATCAACCAAAATTTCATCGTGGCATACCACATGGCCCAATAGAGATCCAAAAGGTGCACAAAAGATACATTTCTTCAAATTCAGGGAAATTTGATACTGACGGCACCATTCCAACATCATTCTCATACTCTCTATATGGTATTTTACAAGGACAAATACTGTCTAGCCATCGAAGTAGACTTCAAGAAATTTATATATAAAGTCTTTAAAGGAAACAACTACGATTTTAGAAAAAATTGCATGTGCATTCTTAAGTCCAAGGGGAATTAACATATACTAGAAACAAACCCACTCCATCGCAAAGATATTCTTGTGTCGATCCTCCTTTGCAATTCTGATATGATGGTAACCCAAACATCCATCAGTGAAAGAATACATTTCTTCTCCTTCGACATTCTCTAGTACCTCAGCTATGAATGGAGTCAGAAACAGATCATGCAAACATGCATCATTTAAATTTCTCAGGTCGACACAAATTATTACTTCACCTGTGGTGTTCTTGTCATGCACTACAATTGGACTAATACCTTCTGATTCTTCAACAGTTTCTATAATTCCTACCTCTAGCATTCGGTCCATCTCAACTTTAACCTTTTCTTTGTAGCGTAGGTTTAATCTGTATGGTCGTTGTTTGACCTGTTTCACATTGGGCCCTAAGGGTATGTTCATTTCATCGAGGTCATCGACTATTTCTTTCATATCTGAAAACTTAGTACAGAACATATCCTGGAATTCATGCAATAAGTCAGTGATCTTCCCCACAATCTCATCGTCCCATTAATCACCAATATTGGAAAACTTTGGATTCTCAGACGAGCCAATATCTACTTTCTTAATCTTAGGTAGACTTAGGGATTGGTCACTAGAAATGTCGACTCCTTCCACTTCATGCATACCTTATGACTCTGGTATGTTTATATCAAGCAGATCATCACCATCAGGTTCTCCTGTAACATTGTACCATTCCATCCAATGGTGGACTATCGTGTTGCATTGATGGAAGTTTGTGGTTGCGACCGATATTTCTTCAAATATCTTTTCCTTCCTTATCTATAACACAACATCAATTGTTGGGTGTTCACTTGCAAAATAAAATGTATGGGTGAATATGGTGGCTAACTCTTCCCACTTAACAGTTCCTCTTCGCAGTTCCACCGATGTATACCAATTCCTTTGTACCATCCCCAATGTGAGTATAAATCGGTGAACCCATTCTTTTTCGTGGATATTCTTTCCATCTCATGTGACAGTTCTCGATCTATTCAGCAAGATTTGTCAATCTTGTATACTTATGACCAATATAACTGATCTCTTCTCAAAATATAATCTGCATCAATCTTATACCCCATGGCCATTCAAAGATAGATTGTTTATGTGTACCCCACCATCTAGAGGGTGTAGCTTTCAGCACAAGTCCAAGGTGAACAATCGCTGTGATTTTGTAACTTTTTCTTCAAAATACACCAGAAAAGACACAAGGTTGGGTAATCCTTCATATCTAGGAAGCTCGCTTTCCTCAGCTCCTACATGTCGCATAGATATTGTAATTCTCGCGCATATTCTCATGGAGACTTCATGCAGTCCGTTCTTCGAATTTTCTAACACATCGCCTAAATCGGATGTGCAAGATCTTACACTCTACCCAACTTAGCTTTCCATCAGTTGTTGGATTTATATAATTGTCTCTTGAAGACATGATATTATACAGTTGATCCCCTTAATTTACTTGTCCTTCACTATTTACTGACTCGACATATCTCTTCCCTTTGAGTGGATCAATTGGCACAACCACCATTTTTTCAGAATTTTCAAATGACAAGATTATTTTCTTAAAATTAATAATGGTCTAATTATATATCGCCCATTGAATTACCAAAAGTGTAGGATAGGGATTTGTGTCATCGAGAATGTTGATTACTTCGAAGTATGAATATGTCCTCAATCCTTCCACTTTGAAAGGTACTTGAGTTAGTCTACCAATGGGTAGAACCTTTGACTAGTCCGCGAGCCTTATCTGATTGGGAGACCAATCTAGTTGTGGATTATTCATACTTTCCCATGTTTGTCTTGTTAGTATGTTGACATCTAAGCCCAGGTCTAATATGATATAGTACATATCATAATCTCCTGTCTGCGCAGTCATTCACAGATCTTGGCCTATTTTTAATCTCTTCCTGATATGATTAACTCTCTTTTTAGGTCATAGGTCTTCTGGGGTTTCCTGTATGAGTGTTTTCAATTCTGCGACAGCATATCTATCATTGATTTGTGCTAAGCAACTTTTGGAAAACTCTTTAAGCTTAATAACCTTTTTCATTGGCTACTTATGGAGTAGTTGTTCAAATATTTCGGGAATGGTACTTACTTGTCTAGATGTCAACGGTTGATTGGATTCAACAAACTCTAGTCACACATCCAAGAAGAATTCCTTATCCTTCTGGACATCTAATGGGGCTCTCTTTTGTGCCACAGCTCACACCTGTAGTTGTCCATGTTGTGTATTATGGTCTGCTCTTGTCGCAACACCTCCTCTTGTAACAACATCAATTTTAGGTTCTCTCAGCTCAGCCTAAATCATCTGGATTTTCTAGTTGGGGTTTAGATTCAGATTCTGCACAGGGTTGGGGTTTCCCATAGTTTGAGCCTACCATTTCGCAATTAATTGTGGAAACTGTTCAATAGTGTGATCAAATTCTTTACAATATGTACATGTTTTAGTAGGAATTTGGAAGACTCAAGAAAATTCTCCTGGCTTCCCATAGTTATAACATATTACTTGGCCTCTTCCTCTACCAAATCCTCCTCCTTGTCGTTGTCCTTGGCCTCGAAAATTTCCACCCCTCCTTTGCTGAGGGTATTGTTGTTGTGGCGGATACTGGTTTTGTTGATATTATGGTTGAGGATATTGTGGTTGTTGATATTGCGGTGGTGGATATTGAGTAGGTTGGTATTGAGGTTGCACTCATTCAGCTTGCATCTTCTCATAATTTTTTGTCAAGTAGGTATCCAATGTCTTTTCCTACAGTAGCTGCAATGCTTTGTAGTCTTTCTCATCATATCCTACTGATTTAGAAAATTTATAGTACAAACTAGCTAGTGTACTTACAATCTTCTATAAATACAAACATTCTTTGGACTTATGGCCCCGAGTATGACATATCCTACACCAAGGAATCCCTTGGGTGTTTACTGGGTTTGGCACTCTCACCGCGACGCAATTCATGAGAGTCGGGCAATTTTCTTTAAGATGTCCATCTATTCTACATCTTGTACACCACAGATATTCTTGAACTTCCTTTCCTTTCTTGATGTCCTGGAGCTGGACTGTAAGATTGGCCAACTGTGACTGAATTTGCATCATTCCCATGCCGGTTTCTCCAATCAGCAAGGATTCTATATTCATTACTATTTAGATAGATTTTATCTGTGACACAAGATTCTGTTGCATTAATGGGATCTGGATGTGCAGAAACAATGCTGCAATGAACTATTCCTTATGTTGTACATCCGACATCTGGAAGCTCACTTTGGCCATTAATGTCTTGAATCTCTGGTCAAAGTCCCAGACAAAATCTGTAGGTAGCTCCTTGATTTCTTTGATCTCAGTGATACACTACGATTAGGAATTTGTCTTCCTAAACCCACCTATCATGCCCACTCGAATTTGGTTAATCGTTTCCTGGGAAACTCCTATAGGCTCTATAGAAAATTTCATGTACTAGTTTAGCGCACAACCTTGCAAAGTCGTGATCATCTGTGCTTTCTTAATGTTCTCATCATGGATTTGTCGCACAGTCCATATGGCTTCACAGAGAAACCAATGTTTTTGTGGGCATTCCAACCCATTTCCATTGAATATTGGTAGCTTAGTGTCAGTCCCAACCATTGTATTAACTGTTGGTATGTTCAGAACAAAATTTGGACTAGATGGACTCGCTTGTCTGCAATTTACAGCATTAGTACTACTTGTATTTAAAAATCCACTTAGAGATAAGTCTGTAGATCTTACCTTTGGCGATGTGTGGGGTGTTGCAGGCTTGTTGTACCCGCATTCTAGATCTGAAGCTTCAGTCGAATTTTCTTATTCTTTTTCGGATATTAGTTATATTCTTCTTCTTTGTTGTAAGACGCTTTGTCGACGTACGAGGAAAGATCATAGTATTATTCTTCTCCGTTTGTGCTACAAATCTCTCTTCCTATCAAAGTCTTTCTTCACTTTTCGGACTGGAATCTTCTTCCACTTCTTAAACAACCAGACTCTATTTCAGTTGCACTTTTTCCCAGGAACATCTCAACTCAGTTTGCATCATTTTTCACAGAGTTCTGCTGCGACATACCCACCTTTTTGTGCACAGCTTCCAACTTGTCACATTCGTAGAATGACTTTTTCACATACAAGAATTTTTATCCACGTCTTTACAGACGAAAAATATCTACCTTGTGGTCCTTGAAATTTTTTTCACTCCGCCTCACTATATGAGGTTATAGTGTCAATAGAAAACTCAGTAATGTATCCATACATGATACTATCTATCCAAAAATATACAGCCCTCAACACAGGGTTTCTCACTCTTTTTAGTCGCTCAATCAACTGAGGATTTCACTCCCTCAGTTCTCCTCCTTGGAAATTTCTTTGTTGGGCTTCCAATTTAGATAGCCAATCATGCAACATAATTGGAAACTTAGAAAAGAAAATCTCGTGGATATCCGTATAGAGGTAACGGCTCAGCCAGTCTATTGGGTTCCACCGAGATCCTTTGCTTTCTTCTAGTGTGAGTTCTAACTCTTTGGAATCCACCCAATCTTGGATCTCAGGTTTCGTTGGTTCCCACAACATATCCCTCACCAAAATGATTCAGTTACAGGAAAAAAAACCATTCGTTGGCTTTTCTCCCTCCTCTTAAAATCCTGAACTAGGTTTTGCCCCTTCTTCTTAACGCAATAAAGCCCAATATATCAGCCTGACAGAGAAAATCCCAGTTGGCAACACCTACGACACAGATGCAGTCTCACCCGAGATATCTTTCTATGGGTAACTGCCAGAACCAAGTTTTTGTAGTTTGGTGGGGGATTTCCGGTACCTCATTTATTTACGAAGGAGCTCAACCCATCCCATGGGTGGATTACTTATGCTTATTATGAACAGTTATACCGTAACCCAACTTCTCTTATGAAAATATTATAACAACAACCTGAATGCAGCATAAATATATTCAACTTATAATAGTGCGATTGATATACATATATTCATTCGTAAGTAAATCTATAAGCATTCCTTCAATGCAACATTTATACGGGCAACTCAAATACATTCAACATTCACGCATATACATAAAATCTAACGTGCAAACCCATATAGGAAAAACCACAAAGGTGATCTTAATATGGCATGAGAAATATAAGCACCTTTTGTCTGCGCACTAAGTTGCAGACTGTTCTCGGTCTTCTTCTTTATCTTTACAAACTATTTCTTCCCCTCATGCTCTCTGATATTCTCTTCTGCTCTTTTCCTAATCAACTTTACTAACGATCCCCACATAGCCTGGATTGACTCAACCTCTCCTACACTTCTGTGCACTCATCTGCAGATTCTTCAACTCAAAAGAACTCAACAAACTCTAATAAAAAATAAATACATAGCAACTAACAGTCTAATAGTAAAGAGCTAACCAAATTCTAACAACAACTAGGAGCTAACCCGCATACCGCTTGGGTTCCTCTTTTTATAAACTCTTTTACAGACTCTTTACCTATCACTTTCTCAGTTGACTTCCTATACTTAGCAAATAGGTTGTCTTTCTTATTCTAGTGACACGTGACAGTCGAACTCGTACCCATGATATTTATGGCTTGTCCCTTTCTAGCTGCTATTCCTTACTGTCATATTCCAGCTGTTATACCACTTGCACACCTTTAAGTACTAGTATTCTGTCGAATCTTTCCCTGTCGCATTCCTTCCTTCTGCCGTAGCTCCCTCTTCTATCGCACATATTCCTTCTTCTTCCTTTCCGGTGTTGCCTCTGTCCCCACTCCTTTCTCTTCTTCTTTCCTTCCGCTGCCTCTATCGCAGATCCTTTCTCTTCTTCTTTCCCATCGATTCCTCTGTCGCAGCTCCTTTCTCTTCTTCTTTAGCTCTTCTCCATGCTTGGGAATAATTATAAGTGAATTCTTCTTTCCTTTCCCTAGGCCCAACACCACATAACTAGGAAATGACTTTAGCATCTGGCTCTGCCTCATGGAGCCTTTTGGAGCACCATACCTTTATGCTTCTTGAATAATCTGACGGGCACAAGCTAGCTTTCTCTTGTGGGAGATATTCATGTGGGAAGGTCCTTGGGTCTCCAAACTATCATGTTCTTCCGAAATCTCATCATCATGAGAAGGTGCAACTTTTTTCATTGGTTCTGTAGCTCTGGGAACTACAACTTCTTCATATGTTTCTTCAGGTTGGCACTTTCTCGACTTCTTGAGAGTTGCATATTCATCAAAGGTTACATCCCTGCTAATTTTCATATGATGGTAACCTGGTGTATATATTCTGAAGGCCTTGGAGACCTCACAATACACAACAAATATTCATTTCTTTTTGAAAGAATCCAACTTAGTTCTTTTATCTTTTGGTATATGAACAAACACCGGAAAACAAAATATCTTGAGGTGACTTACCTCTCCTTTCTTTCCTGTGAACATTTCTTCAGGGGTGTTGAATCTAAGTGCACTATGGGGTATTTTTTTGGACATATAATGATGTCCTTGCTGCCTCAACCCATAAGTGCATAGGAAGATCTTGATCATGGATCAAGGCTGCTTCTAAGTGACCTATCAGTTCATGCAGGCCACTCTCTAGTGACAGATACATATTCTAGAGAACATATTCTTCAACTTATTCTTTTGCTAACTTCCTAGGGGGTTCTTCTTCTTCTTCTTCTTCTTCTGCTAAGTTAGCATGATGTCTTTTTTTATTCTTCCTATTATATTATTCTTTCTTTGTTGGACAATTTCTGTCATATCACAATGGTAACATTGATAAGTGGAGAAATATTTCTTCTTGTAATATCCCTTTTTATTCTTTTGAAACTTCCTAGGAGGATAAGACTCCTTATGAGTTTCCTTTTTGAAATGATTCTTTCCTTTTATTCTTCTGGGATGAGTAGCTAAAGCATGGTCATCATATTTAACTAGTGATTCTCGGTTAGCTACTCTAGCTTCTTCTTGAACATGTTTTTCCCATAGGATATCAAATTTTAGGCTTTCCTTCCTTGCATAGATTGTCTGGATCAAGGATTCTCATGGTCTCGTAAGACCATTGAGAGCAATCATTACTAGTTCAATTTCATCAATCTTGTCTTTGATTGCTTCTATTTGTTCTTTGAATTGAGAGACCCTTGTGAAATATTCATGGATAGATTCAATCTTGCTCATCTTTGTACTTTTGAGTTGGGCTCTAAAGTTCATCTTTCAGTTGATGTTTATTCCTTCATACATTCTAGGTAGGGCATCAAACATCTCCTTCGGTGTATCCTTATAGGATACTTGAGGAATCAAGTGATCCTTGATTGAATCAACTATGATTCTCTTGGCTCTAATCATGTCTTTCGTGTACTTTTCCTTTGTTTCGTCTTCTTTGGGATTCAACACAACTCCCTTGATAAAATTTACAAGATCAATCTCTTCTAGAATGAGTCATATTCTATATTTCCAAGAAAAAAAGCTTTATATGCCTTCCAATTTGTCATCAAGCTTAGTGCTTGGAGACATATTGTCTTGGAGATTAGAAAATGACAAAAAATGAAATTTCTGAGAAATAAAAAATGTACTCACCAAAATATGCGCTTGTCTGGGGCGAGTATGGTGGCATAGTCAGTTTCTGAAGAATCCAAATTCTAAACCTTGAAACTGGACTTGCAAGATCCTGGACTGCAGTTTCTGGTTTTCTGGTTTTTTGGTTTCAAGACAAACTAAGGCTTGAATTTTCGAAGGATCTTCCCAATGAAAAACTTTGATCTTTGTGCTAAAATATGCGCCTAGGAGGGGCACACTTCCCTATGTCACTTGCACTAAAAAAAATCGACTTTATTAG
This sequence comes from Pseudotsuga menziesii, assembly GCA_001517045.1. Classification (NCBI taxonomy): domain Eukaryota; kingdom Viridiplantae; phylum Streptophyta; class Pinopsida; order Pinales; family Pinaceae; genus Pseudotsuga; species Pseudotsuga menziesii. The sequence goes on along the minus strand of LPNX010436314.1, from coordinate 115,828 downwards.
AAAACCCTAATTTTTCGTGTCCGAACAAGGAGAGATAGAGATTTACCTTATGAAAGTTGCTCTTTTCAGGCTAGCTCTGATTCCATGTTAAGTTTTCTATGATGCCATAGCTTAAGTCCTAACTTGATTAGCATTTAATACATTTTCATAATAACAACATAAAAAGGATAATTGAAAGTAACACAATCACAAGATACACAACAATTTATCCTAAGAAAAACCCAGCAAAACTTCTTCAATATAGATTACCAGTATGCAATGACCAAAGAACAAGGTCTCATAGATAAAGAGACCAAACCCCAAGCATAAGATCCAAAACACCAAAGACACTAGTCCTCCTCCTTCTGTGTCCCACATTCTTTCTCTCTCTTGCACAACACAAGTGTGTGAGTGTGTACAAATGAGGGATGGTGCCTCCCTATTTATATTGATCTTCCCAACTGACATTTTCCCTAACTGAGCCGACCTACCTAGGAAATCCATAATAATTATTATATTATTCTTTTTAGGGTGCTATTGACCCGACTTACAAGAGAGGGTTTACCTCATGACCTTTTAAATCAATGTCATCTCTCAAAGGAGGAATAATAATAATGTGAAGTACAAGTAGAATATTCTTCGAAGTTACATTACTCGTGGAATGGTGCTCATGACCGTGAGGCTGATTATATTATTCTTTTTAGGGTGCTATTGACCCAACTTACAAGAGAGGGTTTACCTCATGACCTTTTACATCAATGTCATCTCCCAAAGGAGGAATAATAATAATGTGAAGTACAAGTAGAATATTCTTTGAAGTTACATTACTCGTGGAATGGTGCTCATGACCGTGAGGCTGAGATGGATAGAAGACCGCACGTTGGTGATATGGATACTCCTGACCGAGAGGATGAGCTAGATAGAAGACAACGCGCTGGTGAGATGGATCTTTCTAATGAGATGGATATAAGACCGCAAGGTTGATCTTACAGATCACGCGGACATCACAAAAGTGTGATTTGGTGGGACCAGTGAATCTTCACCGTCCGTGCGTGCAAATGAGAATACTTACCTATCTCTTTCGAATGAGTCGTTGTTGAACCACCTTGCCACTTGATGTCCAACGGGCTAGTGGACTATCAAGGTTTGAAAGTTCATTTGGAATCCCCAAGGGGAAGCTCCAACCCACTCAGTGGGTCCAACCCACTCAGTGAGAAGAGGAAAGTAAGAAAAAGTGGACAACACGTAACTCTTTATGTGAGCGCAAAGGTGTACTCAGTGTGAATCGAACCGTTAACCTCCGTTGTGGTGCTAGCAAGCAAGTTACCAAACAATACTTAATACACAAGTTTAAAAAATTGTACTTTAATAACAAAACTCAAAATCATATCATGGGCAAAATCTTTACCATGAACACTATTAAAGTGGTCATGTTCCATCCGGCCATTCATCAATCGTATAATAGGCCTCGTGCAATTATGCTCCGAACCATAATTTCAGTCTTCAGAACCATAGTTAGCAACATATACAAAAGCCAAGGCTGCTTCTTCATAATTTTTTGTTAAACAAAATTATTATTAAAAAATGCAAACCATAATTTCAGTCTTCAGAACCGTAGTTAGCAACAAGTACAAAAGCCAAGGCTGTTTTTTCATAATTTTTTGTTAAAACAAAAATATTATTAAAAAATGCTTGATGGTTGCATGGAGAGTAACTAGGTACTTTACAACCCAGTATGCGGTATGCAGTATGCAGGAGATGTTGTCAAATGAGTAACACTACAAATAATAATTAGTTAACCGAATAAATTTATCTATTTAAAAGATAATGAAAAAGTAATTAAAAAATTTATGTTTGCTTTATAAAATAAAATAAAAAAACTAAACTAACATAAATCCACCCAAACTTAAGTGTAAATTTTTCTAAATAGGTTAGAAATTTAAGATAAAAATATTTACACTTCAAGAAATTGGATCCCTCTCGATTCTTGGTAGCGCATGAAGGACCTGAGAAATATTAACATAAAAGAAAAATGTCTACCTTGAACATTAGTAATCATCCAATTTACATGACTACTTCATGTTTTTTGACCTTTTATTCCAGATCACTGGTCTTAGTCCAGCAGTCCTCCTCCAAATTTCCACAATATTGGCAGGTCTTATTTTCCATGTCCTTCTTAGTCGTCTCATCATGTTCTGTTGCACAGTCAGATTTACATTATCCCAACTGTTGCACAGTCAGATTTACATTATCCCAACTAGTCTTTGGGTTACTTTGTTGACCTCTTTCTCTGTAGTTTTCTCTACCTTTTCCCTTCAATAAATGGGCCTGCTACCTTACATTTCATTTGCTTCTCAATCACCCGGAACTAAAAACGTTGTGGGGGTATTGTTCTCGATCTCATTCTGCATATGGAATTATAACCGGGATACCATTAATCTATATACCCTTTTTTTTATATTTAGTAACTCTGACACTCACTAATTAGGGCATAGGAATGTGTGTGAGATAATATCCCCTCTTGCTTGGTTGGTCTTACTTAACCATGCCTTTTTATGCAGATTCCCTAGTGAGCAGTGTTTTATATGGAACGACTTAAGCAGTGTGGTTACACAAACTTAATTAAGTGAATTGTGTTAAAGTTCATGATCCTGTAATTATCTCTGGCAAGTAGTGTTTATATACCAGCAACAATAGGAATGGGATAAGAGCAGAGGTAAGGTCTATGAGCCTAAGTATTACATGGTATTTATGGTGTTTCTGGGCTGAGATGTATTTTGTTATAGGGGCTTCCAGTTTTGATTTTTTATATAAAGTTGTTCCTTTTTTAATTACAAATATATATATGAGTAATATAATTTTTAACCTAAATTGAATAACATATTTGATATGTTAAATAAGTATTAAGTTTTTGGACTCTATAATTATTGTGTATCAATGATATGTGTATGAGACCCTTTGTTTGTGGATCCTTTGCACTTATAACCTTTTAAGAGGAAACATATGTTATTAACAATGCATATAGCTAGGATAAACACTTAACTTGGGAGTGGGCCAAAGTTTAGAGGATTTGCACCTTTTTTTGCCCAGTTTGGATCGAATCTAGCAACACTATTTGTTGCTAAAAATGTGATTTCCATTGTTGAAATAGCAATTTTTATTGCAGAAATGGATTCAAGGCCTTCAATTATCATGTGGCGCCCGGATTATGCAATTCCCACTGAAAACTGTCATTTCAACAATTTGGATTTTGACTCGAAAATACATTGGATTTCAAGTGCAAATAGTCTATAGTTTAGCTTACAGGTTTAACTTGTGGGGAGTGAACATCAAAAAGTTTTGTTAAGAACTAATACTTATCTTTTACATATATTTTTTTATAATTGTCATTATTTGAAATTTGGAAGGATATCCATAAAACGAATTTTGACTATACACTTGTCTTATCCTCTTACAACATAAGAAAATCATACTTTATAGTCCACTATAAAGTGCAATAAAATTTATACGGTGAAAACAAATTAAGCTAATTATTTATATATATTTTCTATTTCAAATTATTTTATTTATAAAAAATTATAAATTTTTTAAATTCACTTGAAGGATATAAAAAATTATCATTTAATTTATAATAATTTTTTATGAAAATTATGAATAAATTTTGAGAAATTTAACAAATAGCTTGATCAATTTTTAGAAAAGAATAAGTTAAAATAAATTTGTATGGAGATTATGAATAACTTTATAATATGATCAACCTTTAGAAAAGAATAAGTTACAAGTGTGAGAATAACTTATTTCCTTTCTTAAAAGCATTATCATCCCAACGAAGATATGCCAAACTTGACAAAGCAAAAGCAAAACAGCCCAGTCTGCTTTACCTTCTTATTCATAAACCTGCTCCGACTTGAAGTCTCCAAGGATATCACCAGCGGCTGGTGATATATTGAATCTGCAAATAGACACCATGTCAACCAGCACGAATCCGAAGCTGAATAAATTGGCTCGCTTTGTGACCCAGAGCTTCAAGCGGAAGCCAGCTTTAGAACTAGAAGATGAGCAGAGAGAGCGCGATGACAGAATAGCCAAGGATGCTGCAAACCAGCCGATCCTTCCGCCTCCGCCCAGCACAAACATCTTTATCTGGCTCTGCGCCATCGGCTGTAGCATTTTCGCCATCTTGGTGATCCTGACAGGTATCATCGTGCTGCTAGGCTTCCTCATATACCACCCCCGTCTCCCGTCTTTCACCGTGAAGGATGCCACTCTGAACACATTACAGCTTGACAAATCCTTCGTCCTCACCTCACAAACGACCATTCTTCTCCATATCGAAAATCCCAACTCCAAAGTGGCCCTTGATTACGAATCTGTGATGTTCCAGCTCCAGTTCGCCAAGCACGAAATTTCAAACCTAACGTTCCCACCCTTCTCGCAGAAACCCAAGAACAGCACCGAGTGGCTGTTCATCATGACTGCCAATAAGGTGCAGCTCGAGGCGATCGAGGGCGAAGATATGAGCTATTCCATACAGAAAGATGATGTGGCCTACGATTTTGTGGGCAGTGTCAAAACCAAGGCTAAGATTGGGACCATTACTTCTATCAAGTATTGGCTGCATATCACATGCAGAATGGAATTCACTCCTCCTCCGCTAGGTAACGGGACGCTAGTCACCAGTCAGTGCAAATCAACGAAATGAATATGGGACTGTACTGGTTCTGCAATTCATGGAAATTATGGGACTCTGCTTCTTCTGCAATTCATGGAAATCATGGGACTGTACTGCTTCTCATTTGTTGCTTATAAACTGTCTACTGTATGCGTTTTTGTTTTGGGATTTTCGCGGAATTCCACTGCTTGGGCAGGGCTGAATCATTATGGAACCACTGTGTATTTTTCATGGGTATGGAGTTATGGAATTCTGTGTATTTTCATGGGTAGGAATGAGAATCTGTATGGAAAAAGAGAGCCTTCTCGCTGTTTAGAGGAAAAAACAGTGGTAACTTCAATGTAAAATGCTGTGAACTTAAATTTTATTTGGTTAATCTATGTTTATTTTTATTACATTTAATTGATCATGATAATTAATAAATTGGTTGATTACTTAAATGGTTTTGATTGGGATGATGGGAATGTTTTTAAAATGTTGTATATATTTTGTACTCTTTATCACATAAGTATCTTTTATTATTGTTCAGAAAAAAGAAAGATTTTTTTTCCAATATATTTTATAATTTTTTTTATTAATTTAAAAAATCTAATATATCTATTTTATAAATGTGATATATTGATTTTTTAATCTCTTAAGATGGGATAAAATAAAGTTGGTTTTCGATTGGAATGGTTAGAAATAAAAAAAATTGTTTTTTCAATAAAAAGACAAAAGAAACATATAATTTGATATTTAATAATAGAATCGAAGTTAAAATAATTTTATATTCAATAAGAGAATCAAAATTATAATAGCATTTACTATGTATATCAGTTCATCAAACAACTTTTACATATATATATGTTTAAATGTAAGAGATGTACTATGGCTTCATCACTAAATCATATCAAACAGATTCCAATACATCTCTATATTTGGATTTCAATTAAAAAACAGTTTTTTAATATTAAACATATAGTTTTTAGATAAATTGTTATAGGACTAATCACATACAAAAATAACATTCAGACTTCTTTTAGTAAAAAGTATAAGAACCACCACAGATCAAATAAAAATCTCTATATTCTTCATAAAATAAGAGCCTTGAGTAAATCCAATAACCTTTTTTGATAAGTTGTTAGCCAAAATGTTGATCCACACCCTATCCATAGCAAATAAAAAATTATTTTCAATGAATTTTAAAGCCATGCCACCATTAGTAACCGGATCCTTCACGGATCCTTTAGGATGCCAGGCATTTTTGACACCAAAGCTTTGTAGAATTCCTTGAAATATACCATAATTTTTAGTCTCACCACTGAAATATTTTCAAAGATATTATCAATAATTAAGGTTTTTTAGCTTTCCATATACCCCATATAACAAAAATTGGGAGAGTCTTGTATTGAGGGAAATTTTCTATCCATTCTACCAAATTCATTTCAAAAGATGGAGGAGCCCATTTGTTAAAAATTTGGAGTAACAAATGTTCAATATGTTCTTCATTAGATCTACATAGAACACAAATAGTTGGTCTAACAATACCTTTTTTTATTAGGTTGTCCCTAGTCAAAATAAGGTTCTCCAAATATAACTAAGAGAGAATTTTATCTTCAATGAGAAGCACCATATCCACATCCTCTTATACCATCATTTATGCTCAATTACAATTTTCAAAGTATTTTTCATATTTTAATTAATAAAAAATAAAGTGAATTAATTAATTTCATTTATTTTTATTTTATGAAAATGTGTATTAATTTATATTACATACTTTTAAATGTCAAAAATAGAGATGAGCTCAATCGCATACACATAGATGAAAAAAACAAAAATGATCCTAAGACTATAGACTCTCTCCAAAAAATATGAATTCTTGCACATTGATTAAGCATAAAAATACTTCCAAAAGTCATAAAAAAAATAGTTTAACACAAATTTATGTTGACTATGGGATTTTTCCATAGATAAATCATCTCCATCCATGCCACACTCTTTTTGAACTTTTAATTGGTTTAACCCAAATTTATGTTGACTGTGGGATTCTTGCATAGATACATCATGTTCATCCATGCCACACTCTCTTTGAACTTTTAATTTGTCTATATATGTTATAGGAGTTTGCTAGACCATTTCTTCCTCAAATATCGTGTTCTTGACTAAATTAATGGAGACATTAGGATGACTAGTCATCGAATGAGAACCTCGTGTTATAACCATAATTATATAAAAATGCAGTTTTCAATCGCTAGCAATTTTATCACATGTCAATCCCCTTTCATTCAACTTTGCTTCTACAATTTACAATTTCCTATTTGCCTCCTTATTTCTCCATGTGAATATTGAGGTACTCTATGGCTTGTCTCATTATTTCTAACTATCTCATCATTATTCTATTTTTTTTAACTCTTCATTTCAGTCTCCTTCGGACCCTCTACCACCTCCAAACTTTATCCACGACTAATTTAGACATATTGGGATTCTCCAAGAAGCTAAACAACAATTACTAGAAGCATGAAGTGAAAAAGAAAGAGAACAATGACCAAAGGAACCTAGACCATAGAGAACAAAATAGACTAAAATTGGAATCCCCAAGACATAGATGCCCAAGACAGTTGTAAGACATGAAAATTGAACAATAAAATACCATGAAGAACAAAATAGACTAAACTTGGAATCACCAAGACATAGATGCCCAAGATAGTTCTAAGACATGAAAATTGAACAATAAAATCTTTGACACCTTCGAAGATATTGAAAATGAACCCCATCCGCAAATGACCGTGGCCATAAGTAAATCAACTAGAACCAAAATACATAAACCTCTAAAACCAAGAACCAAAAGAACAAGAAAATGAAGGAAATTGAATTGGACATTACATACCTTTCCCTTTTGAATGTTGATCATCATCGAGTGTGTTTTGAGAGGATACATGCTCAAGATATTCCACTGAAGAGCAAGTCAAACCAAAACAAAAATCCATGAACCAAAGGGCGAGCCTTATTTACCCGACAGAGTCATCTTTAAGACGAGTCTATCAATTGTCAGACCAGGATGACCATCCATAGCATAAGCCATGCCCGTCGCCTATAGGCTATAACCATCGATAGCATATCCAGCTGCTACGGTCGGCAGCTACTCTCCGGCAATGTTGCATTTTGATGTTGACCGCTGCCGAGAAACAGGTTTCATCTTTCCGGTGGAAGCTTAACCATAGGTTTCAGCGTTCCTGTAAAAGCTTGACCGAAGGTTGTTATCCCTTAAGGGGTTTATTCTTTAAGGGGTTACAATTTTATGAAGTGTTCATGGTTCAATGACTCTTAAGGGTTTCAGGGCGCTAATCAACTTGGAATTTTCATGGTTTATTCTTTAAGGGGTTACAATTTTATGAAGTGTTCATGGTTCAATGACTCTTAAGGGTTTCAGGGCGCTAATCAACTTGGAATTTTCATGTAATTCTTTAGTTTAGTTTTCTTTATGTTAAGATATAATCAGGTACACTTGTTTTCAAATACTAGTTGAAAGGACTCAAGCTCAGGACAAACAAAATTGATTTATTCCTTTTATATTTAAATTTAAATCCATAAAACCAAATATAAAATATAAATACAAATACAAATCTTTTTAGTTTTTTTTAATAACAACTTTTCATCACTTTAAAATCAAGGCTACAAATTCCATAACTGTATTATTAAGTTATATATATAATATTGTAAACATGTTTTGAAGCTCTTTTAATCAACCTATGTAACGGTTGGGGCTCCATCAATTTCCATATGTTATAATAATAAAAAAATTACTAATTGGTAATAAGATCTTATGGATTATTTTTCATAAAATCCATTTTTGCAATAAAAATTGCAATTTTAACATTGAAAATCTCATTTTCAACAACAAATGGTGTTGCTAGATTCTGTCCAAACTTACTTGAAAATGTGCAAATGGTCTAGAGATTAGCCAACTTCATAAAATGAATGATTTCATTATTTGGATTAGGTATTTTTGAAAATATATGTATGGAGAATTAGAATTAGAATTATTTATTATAAGTTGGTTGATTTAATTTTGAAGATTTAAGATTATAGAGTTTTAAATGATAAAATAATGTGTATTAAAATGAAAATCTGAATTTTAAACAAATTTGGTTTGGATTGTAATATTTCAAAATATAAAAAATCTTTTTGAGATAGTTTTATTATTTGATATATATTGTAAGGAACATATATCTTAATTTTATAAATAGTCTTCATAATCTTTAATATTTTCTAATTTTAAAATTTTATATTAACACTTTCATAATTATTATTTTAAAATTTTATATGGACACATTCATAATTATTATTTTAAAATTTTATATTAACACTTTCATAATTATTATTTTGATTAGCAAAAAAAATCATTAAAGTACGTCAAAGATCATTTATGAGACATTAATAAAAAAAAATTATCTTATCTTAAAAATTGTATTTCTCTTTCATTGCTCAAATATTTATAAAGAATTTTTATATCCATAGTTAATGACCCTAACTATACCAACACAAAAATTCTTAAAAATTCTTAACTTAATAAGTAAGGTTATTATCTAATTTTATAAGATCAAGGTAAAGTCTATTTTTTATGCATGTAACCAAAAATCTAAGGTGTGTTTTATAACGAAGGTTATTATCTCATTCTCAAGGTGCTTTTAATATTTTGATCTTATAAAATTAGTTTTTGATGTAGATTTCTCATGTTAACAAACTCTTAGCTAAATTATCAAAAGTTTCTTAGGTTTGTTTATATATAATAATACAAATTTTGTGGATTTATTTGTAACCTTGACTATAATATGAGTCCATATTCAAAAGATTATTCTTCTTGAAATAAAGATATTTTATCATTTTTACCATTAAATTGGTGTAAGGTGATAAATATGAAAGTTATTTAGACTAACTCTCTTGATGTACCAAGTTTTCTAGATGATGCAATGGTGTTTAATTAATGTTTCATTTCTTTAACATAACATTTATATAATAGTTTTATAGTATTAATGATTCTATTAAGTTGGTATAAAACCTTAGATCCAAATCTTGGTAATAAAACCTTATATTTAATACTAGATACCTTATACTTATGGTATGAGTTTTGTGTTTTTTTTAAGTTGCATATATAATTTAGTACTTGAATGCGTAGCTGATCTTTTATGACCAGTCTATATCCATCTTAACTCTAGATCTACCTTTGTAGTTCTGGAAATAAGATGGATCTAGGTTGGCTTTGGTCACAAGCAGTCACATCATTTATGACCAGTCTATATCATCTTAACTCTAGATCTACCTTGATAGTTATGGAAATAAGACGGATCTAGGTTGGCTTTAGACGCAATCAATGACATAAAATTTGTTGATGATCATCGTTATGTATATGAACTTGTATGAAAAAGGCTACTTCAAAATTTATTTGAGAAATAAGATGAAATACAACTTTGAATGATTAAAAATGTGAATAGTAAGAAAGTAAGAGTATTTTTGGGTGTGTGCAAGTTCGTGAGTTTCTATTTTGACACGTTAGATGCAATAGAAAACTGAAAAATAGGCATCCCTCAACTTACCTGGATATTTTGAGACACATACACAGTGAATCTTGTGATGAGTAAAAAAGATGAAAAGTAGGAAATTGAATGGCATTTCCGAACGTATAAATTTTTTGTATTGAATTTTTTTTAACTATCTAAAGTTTTATCTTTTTTAAGAGACACTTTTTTGGGGGACAAAGTATAAGGTATATGTTTTTGTGGGTGCAACGTTTGACTCCCCAAATGTTGGAATCAACTTACCAAAATTGGTAGACATATAAAGAACAACTAGTAATAGTGCACTGTTATTTTTCCCCAAAAAACTAATATGTATATTTTTAAATTATCCAAGTGATGGAACCTTGAAAACAATATGCCAAGTGTGGGTGTATCTTTTGAAGGTATTAATGCAATGATCATGAAAATATTTTTTTATATCATGTAAAGGTCGATGTCCTTTAGTGCACCATGCATTTTTTTTCAAAATGGTTGAGAAACAAAAGATTATGGGGGAAACAGTAACAATGTGTTTTTTGACTTAGGGAGTCATGACACAAGAAAAATAAGAAAAAAATATATAGTTACATATTTGGAATCTACAAAAAAATGTTGTGTCTAAAATTTCATCGAAAATGATGGTGTGTAGCATACTGTAACTAGTGGCTAAACACGATTATGCTAAAGAATGGATGTAATGCTCAATTACCCATGGTTTACTAAATTCTCTTCCACATTATTGGTAAATACAGAGAAAAATTTGAATCATACACATAGGCAAAAAAAGCCACTATGACATATGTGGAGGTTCAGGTTTAGTGCTACAAAACTCAATTTCAAATGCAATTTTTTCCCACCAAAAAGAAACATGTACATGTTTTAGAATTACAAAATGCATACACATTTTAGAATTTCTAAACATGTGCTTGTTTTAGTGAGAAAAAATTCTACTACCCCCTAAACCCCCTAATACACCCACTGTCCAACTCCCAAATCCCCCGACAACCATCTAACACAGCCCCCACTCAACCAGTAACACCCCTCCAACCCCCTAACACCCCTGACTCCTACTCCCATTTACACCACCTCGTCCTACTCCTCCCCTAATCCTTCCCTCCTCTCCCAGTCACTCCCCTCCTCCACCTAACTCTTTCTAACCCCCTCTCACTTTCTCTATCCCATACTCCTCCAGCTAGCCATGTATTTACTCAAACCATTCTTACCCCCCTACTCTCTCCCCATTTCCCCTTTCCTCCTCTCTCTAAATTCCCTAATTCTCCCTAAACCAATATTCTCCCATCCCTATTCATACCCCCACCATTATCTCTTCCCCCCAATATCGTACAAAAGAACCCCCCCCTCTCTCTTCTTCTAACCGCCTCATCCCCCTACCCCACAATCACACACTGAATCTCTCTCAATATCTCTCTTTCTCTCACTCTCTCTCTCCCATACTCCTCCACTTACACCTAACCCCCCCCCCCCTCTCTCTCTCTCTCTCTCTCTCTCTCTCTCTCTCTCTCTCTCTCTCTCTCTCCATCATACACACATTTTAATATACCAACTGATATTCTACCTTTATACTGCTTAGTCATGGTGATTGTTTGTAGGATTGTGGGTTTTAGGTGTGTATGATAAATAACTTGATTTGCATGCAATAATAAATTACGTGCTCAAAACCCCAAATATGACAAATACTAAGATAAAATATAAAATATGCTTTAGTAAGATTGTAGTAACATACCAATAATTATAGTGGGTATGGTTGATTAGTATAAAAAAATACATGCACGCCATGCACCCAAAAAAACTCCCAAATATGATGCCTTCTCCAACTAATTCTCCCATGCAAGATGAATAAGTCCTCCCTTGATGATTGATCTTTCATAACTGCTTCAGTACCCGGAATGGAGTGATGAAACTTCCCACATAATGGAGTATGGAGCTTCTGAATATTTTAAAAACAAAATGTGCACATGCAGAACTTATGAAGCTTTTGAGGTCAATAGAAAATTGTTTCTTCAAAGTAGGGAATACCCTCTATCCCACATGATTTTTCTTGTATATTCTTTGAATGTACAAGAGAGGTCTTTGTAATCACCAGGTAGGATAATATGAACCTTGCTAAGAGAATGGAAGAGACATGGATAAGGAAGGATGACTCTTTTCCTTATAGTGAATTATTGTCTAATGGGACACCTTTTCTTTATGATGCTGCTAGATCTCTGATCTTCACATTCTTGATATGCTACTGCTCTCAGTATTGATGGATAAATTTGAATAATTGTGATAGAATTGGATGATCTACCTCTGATAGTGATTAGGGTATATAAGTTCCATTGTCGAAAACACTTGTCGGATGGGGACCCATGCCCTCAAATCCAACTCATTGTTGCTATTGCCACCATGATCTCAAAACCAATCTCAAAAGTGAATAATAAACTTGGATGCCTTGTTTATTCGACTTATCTTCTTATTAAGATTTTAGGGTTTACATTGCATGCATGCAAACCTAATTGCTCATTGATGCATGCAAGGTGAAATAAGGATCACATGATCGAGATGCTTGTTGATATCTTCTCCAATGGCCTTCTATAATCTACTGATGATCTAATAAAACTGAAGTGATGTTCCTTTATGCTCCTGGTGATATTAGTCCTCAGTTATTCCCTTTTCTTTAGTACCTTCTCGAACCTATGGGAATAAAATAGCTTAACGGGTGTTTCTAGGTGATTTAATTAAAATAGGACATTACATTCCTCCTCGCCCAAAATTTATTTTCCTCAAGGAATATCTAACCAATATCACGAATCATCTGTCCCTTTTTCTTCTTGTCCATTTTCATCAACCGGTTTATTTCATTGCGAGGTGGCTCTTCTTGTCCTACTGATAGAATCTTGCAGATTAATTGGACTGTAATCCTTCACCCATCGACATATTGTCTCTACTAGTGCCTCCGTAAATATAATAATCAGTTGACACTCTTATATGTGAAATACCATAACTGTAACTCTATGGAACTCGGATATGAAGGTCTTTGAAATTCCTTTCTGCTTTATCTGGGATGGATCCCTGAAATGAATCTATGGGTCTTTCCTATAAAAGCGCTCTATGAACCTATGTGTGAAGTCACTGTATGAGGTGATAGTGTTGTGACCCAATGTAACCAGTCTGTGGTATCGCCACTCATGTGATTCCCCGTCTAAATATAAAGTATCTAACTTGATTGCATCTATCTCCGTCATGGGGTTAAGTTGCACATAGGTGTCCAACTTATGTACCCAAATTCTGGCTGAAAAATTGGATGTCCCATCAAATTTGTGGATAGTTAGTTTCCCCATTGTGTGTTGTAGCTCAAAGTTCTTATTAAATAATCTATTGAACCCTCTTAACTTTTCCCTTCTTTTCATATTGAAAAAAAATTGAGAAGGTCATGGTTGAGTGAAAGTCATCTCCAAGTTTCATATACTCTTCTAAATAGGCCCCAAATGGCTCCTCTGGATCTGTTGGTATAATCGATCATGTGGTGGGATTCTGTAAAAATTGAGGCATGGTAGTGTTATAGCTGATTTTAACACACATGGTGAGTCACATTTTTATGGCCTTCCATGTCCCTCTGCAGAATCCTTAGACCCTATGGACCATTTTTGTTCCTTTGATGTTTCCAATATCATCCCTAAAAACATGCAAAATTTGCTATACCCGACTTTTAAACCCTTTCTCGCGTATATACGCAGGTTTGACCCCTAAAACCGCATACATTGGGATGTGTGCAAAAGGCCAAATTCTTTTGGAGTTTTCCTTGATGTGGATCCAAATCACTTGTCTCCTGGTCTTCCCTATGCCTTGAGATCACTCGGATTTGACCTTTCTCTACCCCATTGAAGAGCTATATAAGGAACCCTTTGGATACATTGAAGGCATGAGGAATTGAAAGCAAGAGAACTATAGTCCATTGTTTCCGAAACTTGTTCTTGAGTCTGCATCCCTTTGTCCCTTGGAGCACTTTTGTGTTCTTCCCAAGCTTTCCCTTTGCTTGTGAGCTTGCTGTCGAGAGATGGAGGATTGAAGTGGTGGAGGCCCAAGTGGGGGACTCAGTTTCTCCGATTCGCAGACGTGCCGATAGAGGTTGTATTCATTGTAATCTCTGATTTTATATTAATAGAAATATATTTTCCTATCCAATAATGTGTATTTGAATGAATATTTGATCCATGATGATTTCAAATGCTTATATGTTATTGATTATATATGCTAGAGTAGATCTAACATGATTATATATAGCATGCTTGTCTTGTTTATTGAATGTTGAGGAAGCAATTTATCAATTCAAGTTGGAGTTGGAAAGCTCAATGGGGATCTACATCAACCATCTGGAATAATGTATGAATCGAGATCCTTTAGTGTTAGATATTTGGTTTCTCTTGCATATAGGAAAGGATTGATTTTTGGAGTCTCCAATTCTATTACAGAGAGAAATTCCTATGGCTTGGGGTACCACAACAGACAGCTTGACATTTCGCAAGAGCCTCATACTCCTATTGATCTTTTGCTGGCCTATTTCCCCCAGAATCCCTTATTTCAAGTTGTAATTGCATTATCATGAGCTTTGCCTACCTCATTTGAGCCTTATGCCAGCTTCCCTGACTTTGAGTATCAGCCATATAGCCCGAGCTTGTCTCATGTCTAGCCACACAGATCCATTTTGTATATCCTTTGTAGCTTGATTCCCTATTCTTACCGGGAGGGGACTTTCCCCTGAGTGTCGCTATACTACACATGTGTCCTTGCATTGAGCATAGGTATGTTCCACTGCTTGGAACTAGTTTGTTTTCCCATTTGACACTCTTCTCCTCCTAGTCTATAACTTTAAAGCAATTTTATTCTTTTTCAAGCTTTTCAAATATTTGAAAAAGTCCAAAAAAATTAAAACAACCAAAAATCTGGATAAGAAAAGATGTTATCTTTGGCAGCAGTCGAGTCGTGTTGCCTTCGAACAGAGCACTGTATATCACATCCATTGGTTGGGTTAATATTTTGAATTTAGAAGCTGTACTCATTTCTCTGATTTTATCTTCACCGACTGGTTAAGCTTCCAGTCCCTATGGAGCCTCTGTCGATGCCTCCTATGTCGCAGAGATGTCCCAGTTTTGTATATCGAATCTATGTTGCCTACATTCCATCACCATTTTCCTTTATGTTCTTGTTTGAAGGAAGTTGAAACCTGAGTCGGCCATTCCTCAGTTATCTTGACTTTACATGTCGGTTATTCCCAGTATAGTTACTAGTTCGTGCACCTTCTGATCGAGTCCTTCCACGTTATATAGCATTGTTGAATACCTCGTGTTGGATGATGGGGGATGCATTAATTCCCTCCTTCCAGCGGATTTCATCCCATCGACTTCAGATCATTTATTCTAGGATAGGAATCTAGAGTCATTTTTTAGTGCCTTGAGACTCCCAGTCATCAGTGGCAGGTTCTCTCACCATAGACAGTTTTTTGGGAATACATCGATGCCCCCTGATCAATGGATTCTCTCAAGTGTTCGACCTCAACACATTTATTCACACTTGTTAGTTTTCACTCTAGTACCTTGATTCCCATTTTCATTATCGGTGGGTGATCTCCCGTTTATTAACGGTATACATCAATGACTGGTAATCAGACGATGGACTACTATATTTGACCTCGACACCTTTATTCACATAGTAGGACATGTACTCATAGCAGTTTGTGTAGAAGACCTTCCAGACTGGTGGCATCTCTTATATGCTACCTCCTTGATCGTTCTTGTGTTCATGAGATTTCAGCTCTCGTGACTTGATTCTAGTATATGTCAGACATTTCCAGCCATTATGGAGATCTTGATCCATTATATATCCTCAGTTTTCATGGAGATCATGATCCTTTGTATATCTTCATCATGGATATTATGAGATTCATTATATTGTACGTGGCGATGACCACATATGTCATATTGTATCATGCCTATTCATGGCCATTATACTCTTATGTATCTGAGACTGCTATATGTATTTACAGTTATGTGCAGAGTTGTATCATTGTATAGTGTTGATTGGATGGCTGGTTCTTCCAATGGGTTCTTCATCACTTCACTTCTGGGATGGACGTATAATGTATTTCGGCCATCGTATGACCCCTCTGACCTCACACATTAGGGGGCATCTGTTATAGCTGATTTTACCACACATGGTGAATCATATTTTTATGGCCTTCCCTGTCCCTCTGCAGACTCCTTAGACCCTATGGACCATTTTTGTTCCTTTTATGTTTCCAAGATCATCCCTAAAAACATGCAAAATTTGTTATACGCGACTTTTAAATCCTTTCTTACGTATATACATGGGTTTGACCCCTAAAACCGCGTACATCGGGATGTGTGCAAAAGGCCAAATTCTTTTGGAGTTTTCCTTGATGTGGATCCAACTCACTTGTCTCCTGGTCTTCTCTATGCCTTGAGATCGCTCGGATTCGACCTTTCATTACCCCATTGAAGAGCTATATAAGGAACCCTTTGGATACATTGAAGGCATGAGGAATTGAGAGCAAGAGAACTATAGTCCATTTTTACTGAAACTTGTGCTTGAGTCTGCATCCCTTTGTCCCTTGGAGCACTTTTGTGTTCTTCCCAAGCTTGCCCTTTGCTTGTGAGCTTGCTATCAAGAGATGGAGGATTGAAGTGGTGGAGGCCCAAGTGGGGGACTCAGTTTCTCTGATTCGCAGACATGCCGACATAGGTTGTATTCATTGTAATCTCTGATTTTATATTAATAGAAATATCTTTTCCTATCCAATAATGTGTATTTGAATGAATATTTGATCCATGGATGATTTCAAATGCTTATATGTTATTGATTATATATGCTAGAGTAGATCTAACACGATTATATATAGCATGCTTGTCTTGTTTATTGAATGTTGAGGGAGCAATTTATCAATTCAAGATGGAGTTGAAAAGCTCAACGGGGATCTACATCAACCGTCCAGAATTAGGTACAAATTGAGATCCTTTAGTGTTAGATATTTGGTTTCACTTGCATATAGGAAAGGATTGATTTCTGGTGTCAAGCTGTCTGTTGTGGTACCCCAAGCCATACGAATTTCTCTCTGTAATAGGTAGGTCTAGAAGGCTTGTTGTATATGTGAGGAGTATTCTATATAGTAGTATATTCATGTCTCCCATGTTAATATTTTAAAAGTTTTTATGTCAAAACAAAAGGATCACTAAAATAATCACAAGCACGACAGAACAAAAGAGAACACAAATATTTATCTTGGGAAACCCTCGTAGGGAAGAAAACACAACAAAATATCCTCAATATAGACTTCAACCAAGTACAGTGTAAGAACCAAAGAATAAGACTAGACAACTTCCTCCCTCTCATATGGATTGTTTATCCTCTCTATAACAAACTTGCTTGAGTTCTCTTCTTGTCCAAATGAGGGAGGCTCCTCTCCTATGTATACTAATCATCTTAGAGGCCTAATAACCCAACATGAATGACTTCTCCTTACTTACAGGGAATACTTCCCTTGGAAGACTCAAAAATACATTTTTAATAATTTTGTGGGTACTACTTACCCGAATTACAACAAAGGTTTTACCTCAAGACTTTACATGACCAAATACATCAATGACATCCCTAATCGGTGGAATAACATCTCTGAAAGGGTGATAATAATAATAATACAAAATAGAATATCTTTCGTTGTTACATTTTTTAACACTCCCTCTTAACAAGGAAGGTATTCAATAACACAACAAAGCATCTATACAACTGAATGGTGAATCTATATGTCATAGGAAGTTTTCAAAACTACATCAACATCATGCATCATCTCGAGCATCATCATCTATGGCATCATCTTCATCTCTAGTATCATCTCAAGCATGATCATCTCTGACATCATCTTGAGCATTATCATTTATGGCATCATCTTCATTTTTTGTAACATCTCGAGTATCATCATCTCTGGCATGCTTGTTGATATCTACTCCAATGGATTTATATAATCTAATAACACTGAAGTGATGTTCCTTTCTTCTCTTGGTGATATTAGTCCTCGGTTATTCCATTTTATTTAGTACCCTCTCGAACCTATGGGAATAAAATAGGTCAACATGTGTTTTTGGATGATTTAATTAAAAGAGGGAATTACAAACACACACACACAAAGACACCCCTATTCCTTTCCCTAGCACTAGCCTCCCTCCTCCTTTGTATCTCTCTCTCTCTCTCTAACCATTACTAACCACTTCTCTCACTATGTTTCTCCTCTTCTCCACTTACCCAAAAACACCTACACTCCCATATATCTCTACCTCTAACCCCTTAACATTGCCCTCACTCTCTATATTCTTTTATATTTTCTCGGCCAATTCCTGAGCAGTTTTTAGATCGGCTGGCTCTTTGTCCCTTAACTAGTACCTCAAATCACCAGTGAAAGCTTCGATGTAAGATATGAGGATGGAGGCATCCCTTGGCTTGATTTCTCTAGGGAGGTCCGCAACCACACGCCTAAACTTAGTGTTAAATTCATCCATGGTTTCATTCTCCATAATCTTTATGTTATGAAGGGTAGCAAGTAGATGTCTTGGTTCTTTCTTTCCCCCCCATTTCTTCTTAAAACCCTCTAGGAATTCACTAAGAGTTTTATATGAATCATCATCTAGGTCGAAGTACCATTCTTTAGCATCATCTTCTAAGGATAAAGAAAAGAGCTTCATTTTGACATCGTCATGGCCATGGGCAGCATCATTGCAATAACTGACCAGGTGCTTTTCAAACTTTCGAAGGTGAGACTTGGAAGTGATGGCATTATTTCCCTGAAATATGGGGAGCTTCTTGATAGGATATTTTGGAATGGCATGGGGGGCAGCTGCTATCTGACAAAAGTCAAGGGGTTTGAACAATTCCGTCATTTCTTGAGATTGGTGAACATGACTCTCTACAAATATGTAATGGATATCTGAGAGGGATTGGTCTCCTAAATTTTCAAGGTTTCTACAGGAAGTCTGCCTATTCAATCTTTCCCTAATAAACCTTTCGGGATCAGGGAGAGGATTGAATAATTGTCGGCGGTTTCTTCGAGTAGAAATTCTTGGAGGGATGTTAGATAGTGGAGTCGCCAGATGGATCGAGTTTTAATTTTTATGTTTTTTAAAGACAAGATCAATCAATTTTTTTTTATCTTCTTAGTTGTTTAGAAAAAAGTTAAGCTAAGTCGTACCCGGGAGTAAAAATATTTATCCCCAGTAGTGGCGTCAAAAAGTGTTGCCGCCTTTCACACACCTGGTTAACGTGGAAGAAATCTTCAAGCCACTCGATGTGTCCTTGGGGGCAAGTCTTGAGTCAAGGCTATCACCTTGTTCTTGACTCCTCTATTTAGGCTCAACTCCTAACGAAGCCAAGGGGGGTAGACCCTATTAAGTTACTAAGGCTAATTACTTAGTATGGTGATGTTAAACTGAATGAATTACTTAGGAGTTTGAAATTTAACCATAAACAACTATAGATGACAAGATACAAAATGAGCGCACAAAAGCACAATGCCGAGACACAATATATATATATATATATATATATAGCAAGAGAATAACCAGTTCCTTAAAATGGAGTCAAAAGATAATCAATGTACTTGCATGTGCTTGGATTGAATGTTTTGCAATTGTCTCTTGGTATGTTTTAATTTAATGTGAAATATGAGTTGATTAAAAATAGGCGAAGGGGGGGGACTCCAGATATACCCGAGAGTACTTGGAGTATGTCCAAAACTAAACCGTCATGGCTACCTGCAAGGAATATGTGGGTTGAATGGAGTCTCTGAGGCTATTGTTCATAATGCACCTACAAGTGTAATAGAGATCGGCGCCTCGAGGTCACTTTTCAAGAGTTCCTACTTCCTTTGGGTATTTTGCCACCGTAATGGTTTGATCTAGGTGTTGGATTTTCACCTGATGGTTTGTCAATTTGGGAGAGTGAATCCTAATTATTCTATTCACTCAAATGGTTTTGATACAGCTTGACTGATCGGATGAACCGCAGCCAATTCCAGAGCATACACATCAGAGTCTTGTCAATTTTAGTAAATTTTGAGATGGGTGTTCTTATTAAAAAAGAAAACCCTCCAGGAACCTCTTTCGATCCAAGTGGATCTGAATCGGGGAATCAAGGAGGGGTTAATTTTATAATAGTTGATTAAACAAATGATGAAAAGGAAAACACAAATACACAATTTCGGTTTTCTAATTAGTCCTACCACGCATCTCTTTTCCCTTTCGGGTCAATCAGGGAGTCGTGGGGTAAGTATTAAGATTACTTTGAGATCTCAAATATGGAATATGAAATTGATAATAAATCAAAGTATACTACCTTGCAGATTAGAACTACGCTAGTTTGCAAAAAAAAGGAAAGAAAAGCAAAAAGAAACACGGACACAAATCCCCCTAGGGGGGAATGGTGAAGAGGCTCGAAAGAGCTTATTCGAAAGGACCTTTTCCTTTTATTAGCAGAAATTTACAATATCATCAAATTAGAATTGATGCACTTTGGTCCTTGTTATCTGGGATCCAAAGGCTTACAACAAGCTTGTAACAAGCTATAATTAAAACACAGTGGTGGGGGACGCTTCCGAGAAGCTCCGATTCGTCCAAGAGTCGAAAATTGGGCAAAGTATCCTTCTCTTTTTTGTTAGACCTGCTAAAAAACAGCAAGCAATCAAAATCAAATGTGACCAAACACACTTTGAAAGTGTTTTGGGTCACTACACTAGTTACCGAAAAAAAACTAAGTAAAATTTTGTTAAGTTGGGGTAATCTAGTTTGGCAAAAAGGAACCAAGGAAAGCAAGATTTCCTTGGGATATTGGCTTGTTGTTTGGGTAGCCAATGAGATGTGCACTTTTATTGTAGAATATGAAACTTTAAAGTACAGCAAAAGGAAACTTCCTTAAAAGCAAGCTACAAATTTTCTTTAAAATGCTTGTAAAAAAGAGGATAATTTCAGCTAGATCTCTTAAAATATAACTTTATATGCAAAATGGAACTGAGATCTAAAATTAAGAAAGGATATTACTAAATATATCTATATGTAATTTTATTTGTGAGACAGATCTAAGCAATAAGATTCTTTAAAAGTAACCAATTTGAAGAGAAATTAAGATTTTGAAGGAGGAAGAGAGAGAAAGAGTGTTGGTGTCACGTGCCCCAATTTTGTAAAATAATGTTATCTTATTTTGATATTAATCCCAAACATTATGTTAAATTTAATTCTAAGTGGAAACTGATGATTCAACAGAGTCAAGGATGTGGAATGTAATTCTGAATATTTAATTTTTAATAAATAAAAAATGGAGACAACAGCCTGGGAGAGCTGTTAAAAAGAGTGTTACTGGTCAAGTGGTGGAAGGAACTAGGTGGAGAGAAAAAATACAAGTGGAAGCATCCTCAAACACTTCCTATGTTGCAGGTGGCAACTTCCCTACATTTGGGGTCATGATCCCCCAAGAAAGTGGGATCAAAGCAGGTGGCTCAATTAATGACAACTAACCCAAAAAGACCTAGGCAATCTTATTAAAAATGCCCAATGTGGAGAGTTGAGGCTGCTCATTTTTCTAGGAGAAGAATCATTTAGGTGAATGCACTTCAAGGAATTTATTGGGAAAGGGAAAATTGAAGGAGGGTGTTTGAGGGGTAAACTACAGGAAGTTTATCTAGTGCAGCTTGCAGCTGAAGATCTTACTGCAGTATGCAGAGTTGGTATTGTGTCTCAGGACTAGTACCTTGTTGATTGCTCCACCTTGTTCTAGCCAAGTAGACCAAAACATGATCGGGGGTCTTGAGAAGTCGATGTCTGAGCGCTCTCCAGGAGTTGGTAGGGAGGAACGGCCTCCCATTGTTGTTGTCATCCAGCTTTAAAGATAGGTTTCATTATCTTTCAATTCTTGTGTTATGGCTATTCTCTATGTATGATCAGTAAATGAATGATGTTATGATATGTTGTGTTAAAACTTCTTAGTCATTCTAGACTAAATATATACTGTGAATGAAAGATAAATCCTACCTGTGTTTTTCCCCATCTAAAGTAATCCAGATCGTACTCTAGCACAAGTAGCTTGTTTAAGTAAATAAAGTATGATAGGATTATAATGAATTGAATATTCATGTTGTTAGAATAATCAACCCATAGTTAGCTACCTTAGACATTAATTAATCCAATTTTTGTCTTATTTGCCTAGTTTCCATATTCCACCTTATGCAAGTTGTCCTCCACACATCCATAGTGGTCAAACTTGCTAAATTTGATTCATGGAGCACTTGGGAAACCTCTTGGAATCAAATCTTCTTTATGCTTGGCCTCCCTAGGGCATGTCTACTTTTTCTGAGTTTTAAGGCAATTGGGAAAGTTTGACTAGGTGAAGTTAACTTGTTTTTTGTCCTCAACATACTCCACTCTTTTCTCCTATGAAAAGTATGTATGAGTTGTCCTTCCACCACCTATTAGATTGCCTAATTGATTTTTCCAATTTGTGAGCTCCTAGACAGATTTGGAAAGTGCTTTATGCACCTATGGGGGATTTGCTTAGATTTAGTAAGCCTGCTTTTGACTAAATTCGAATGGAATCTTCATGCATTTGAATCTATCATGTAATTATTTATTGTGGAAGCCTATGACTTCATAGGGTTGGCTATTGTACACTTATTCAATACAGATTAGTGTTCAGCTCCATATTCAGTCTCTTTTGTGAGTAATTTGCATGTGTAATTAGAAATTGTTGTGAGTGTAATTGTTCTAACACATGGGTTCAATTTCCACATGGTGTCAGAGCCTTTGTAGATCGATTTCTCTCCTTCCAATTTTTTTTGCAGGTTTGACATCATTGACTGGGAGCATTCTACTGACTGACGGGACAATTTCTAAGCTATGGATCAATCTCAGAAGATCATCTTGACTCCATTTAACTTCTTTGAATGGAAAGAAGAGATGGAGATACTGTTGAGAGAAAAGGGCCTCTACAGAGTGACTATGGCAATAGAAGTAGAGCCCAATGCAGCTGCAGAGAAGATTAAATGGTACAACAGGAGGGATGAGGCCTATGGTCTCTTGTGTCTGAGTATATCCAGAGACCTCCTTTTCCATCTTGATGGATTGACATCATTGAATGAAGTATGGGAGAAGCTTGTTGATCTTTTTGGAAAGACAGATGAGATGAGGGGACATCAAATTGAAAATGAATTGATCTCCCTAAGTTCCAATAGCTTTGAATCCCTGCAACTCTATTTGTCCAAGTTCAAAGCACTTGTTTTGCAGCTAAAACAATGTGGGATCGAAAAGAAGGATGATCAGTTGGTCTTGGCCATACTCTCGAAGCTTGGCCCTGACTATTCAGTGTTTGTATCGACCTTCTATGCCACAAAGTTGACAGCTCAAGCCTGGAAAATTCCTAGCCTTGTAGATTTCATGGAATCTCTCACACAAGAACAAGATAAATTGGTGATGATGGGCACCATCAAACCATCCAAAGACCAAGCTCTAGTTTCTGGAGATTTGAGGGTGGATTCAAAAAGCAAGAATAAATCTAAAAAGCCACTTGAGCAAAAGAGAGACAAGAACAAGTCTCCAAAGGAGCCTCAAGGTTCCAAGAAGAACCCCCAGAAGAAGAAGAACAAAGGAGAAATGAGCAAGTGCACATACTACAGTAAGGGAAATCATTCTGG
>LPNX010436314.1:70604-91742 GCA_001517045.1 Pseudotsuga menziesii | reverse complement strand
CGAAGGTATACATGTTCTCACACTTCCTACCCTACTCAAACCCCTCTGCTCTTCTGATTCATGCTAATGAGGAAAGCAAGCTTTGGCATGAAAGATTTGGACACCTAAATTACAAGTATATTTCTGATCTTAGTGAAAAATAAATGGTCATAGGGTTACCAAAGATTAAGTTTTCCAAAGGAGTCTATCAAGGTTACATCCTAGGAAAATACCCAGAGCATAAATTTGAGAGAGCTAGTCATGAGAGAAACTCTGCACCTCTTGAGTTGATCCATAGTGATGTTTCTGGTCCATTTCCTCATATGTCAATGAGTCAGGCCAAATATGCATTGACATTCATAGATGACTTTTCCAGGTATTGCTGGATTTACTTCCTGAAACACAAGTCTGAATTTTTTGGCCTCTTCAAAGTCTTTAAGGCTTTGGTTGAAAACCAGTCTAGGAGGAAACTCAAGGTCCTCAGATCTGAAAATGGTGGTGAGTATGTCAAGTCTGAGTTTATTCAATATTGTGTAGATGGAGGTATTCAGATACAACATTCTATCCCTTACACACCACAATAGAATGGTGTTGCTGAGAGGAAGAACATATCACTGAAAGAGATGGCAACATGCATGATGGAGGCTAAGACTTTGCCGCCAAAGTACTGGGCCGAAGCTATAAACTGTGCAGCCTATATCCAGAATAGGGTGCCTCATAAAAAACTTGATGGTATGACTCCTTTCGAAGCATGGAGTGGGCAAAAGCCAGATGTGACCCATTTCACGATTTTTGGCTCAAGGGCTTGGGCTAGAATTCCAACAGAAAAGAGGAAGGATTTGCATCCCCAAAGCCAAGAGTGTCTATTTGTTGGGTACTATGAAGATTCAAAAGGGTACAACCTGATCAATTTGATCACAAACAAATCCTTCATTGAAAGGTGTGTTCAGTTTCAAGAAGAGCCTCTAGCAGCAGTGGAAGTTGGAGAATCCTCTTCACCACCAGAACCTCTGAATGTAAGTGAAGAGATAGTTGAACATGCTGATTCTGATATGTCTGATAATGATGATTTGATTGCATATCCTAACAATCCTACAAGACCAAAATGGGCAGCCAAGACCATTCATGCAGCTGGAGAGCTGGATGGAAATCCTAATGATCCTAGGAGGACTAGATCTTAGTTTGAGAGTGCTCTGTGCATGAAAGATCCTATGTTTGCAGAGAAATGCTATCTGATGGTTGAATCAGATCCACAGACATATGAATATGCAGCAAAAGATCCAAGATGGAAAACAGACATGGAAGAAGAGTTCAGCTCACTCCAAAAGAGCAACACTTGGGAGCTGGTTGATCTTCCCCCAGGGAGGAAGCTAGTTCAGTGTAAGTGGGTGTACAAAACCAAATTTGCTTTTGATGGTTCACCTATAAAGTACAAGGCTATATTAGTAGCCAAGGGCTACTCACAAGTTCATGGCATAGACTACAATGAGACCTTTACACCAGTGGCAAAGATGGACTCCATCAGGCTAGCCTTAGCCATTGCAGCTTCAAAGCAATGGGAGGTACACCACATGGATGTGAAGTGTGCATTCCTGAATGGAGATCTCACTGAAGAGATATACATGCAGTAGCCTCAAGGATTTGCTACTAACCCATCTCTTGTGTGCAGGCTAAAGAAGTCATTGTATGGGCTTAAGCAAGCCCCCAGGGCTTGGTATGCCAAGATTGATAGCTTTTTGCTATCACTGAATTTTGTTCGATGCAAATCAGATCCAAATGTCTATTTGAAGCTGATTCATGGTTCATTAATGATCATTGTTTTGTATGTTGATGACCTTCTCATTACAGGAAGCTCAAAGGATGAAATTGCTTCCTTGAAGGATGCAATGAACCATGCCTTCTCAATGACAGATTTGGGCTTATTGAGCCAATTCTTGGGGCTCGAGATTGCTCAAACCAAAGAAGGAATCAAATTACATCAGTCCAAGAATGCCTTGGATTTGTTGAACAAATTCAAAATGAAGGATTGCAAGCCAAGCAAGACTCCTTTCCTTTCAGGAGTTAAGCTTGAAGAAGCTGATTCTTCACCTATGGTAAACAATACACTGTATAGGCAATTGATTGGATGTTTGTTGTATCTTACACATACTAGACCTGATCTTTCTTATGCAGTAAGTGTGGCTTCAAGATACATGGATCAGCCTCATGAGATCCATTGGAGAGAAGCCAAAAGGATCCTTAACTTTGTTCAGGGAACAAGGACTCATGGGATCTTCTATAAAGCTAAATCTGATCTTGATTTGATTGGGTTTACTGACAGTGATTGGGAAGGTGACAGCACAGATCGAAAGTCAACATCAGGATATGTGTTCATGCTTGTAGAAGGGCCGATCATCTGGTCAAGCAAGAAATAGAGTGCCATTTCACTCTCATATACAGAAGCAGAGTACAGAGGAGTTGTAAATGCAGCAACTCAATGTTTATGGTTGCATGGGGTTACTTGGAGAGTGTGGCTTCGAATCAGAATACTCAACTACTATCTATTGTGATAATCAAAGTACCATTCGAATCTACAATGATCCAGTTCAGAAGCAGAGAACCAAACACATTGAGATCCATATGCACTACATCAGACAGCTTGTGCATGATGGCACCATTCACCTACTCTTCTGTTCATCTTCAGAACAAGTAGCAGATATCTTCACCAAAGTTTTTTGTGAGAAGATATTCAGCAATCTCAAATCACTGTTGGGGATTTCTGATCATGCTGTGAAGCATGATTGATGACAAGATTTCCAAATGTTGTTTTACTGTCCATGTTTAAGGGAGGATTTTTCCCACTGGGTTTTTGCCTCTTTCCTTGGTTAAATGGACATGCAGTATGTAAAGGGTGACTAAGCCTTGTTGCTAGGCCCTAAAATTTTCTGATATATTACTCATAATTCGAGCTTAAGGGGGGGTGTTAGAATAATCAACCCATAGTTAGCTACCTTAGACATTAATTAATCCAATTTTTGTCTTATTTTCCCAGTTTCCATATTCCACCTTATGCAAGTTGTCCTCCACACATCCATAGTGGTCAAACTTGCTAAATTTGAGTCATGGAGCGCTTGGGAAACCTCTTGGAATCAAATCTGCTTTATTCCTGGCCTCCATAGCGCATGTCTGCTTTTTCTGCTTTATTGCCTGCTTTTTCTGAGTTTTAAGGCAATTGGGAAAGTTTGACTAGGTGAAGTTAACTTGTTTTTTGTCGTCAACATCCTCCACTCTTTTCTCCTATGAAAAGCATGTCTGAGTTTTCCTTCCACCACCTATTATCTTTCCTAATTTATTTTGCCAATTCGTGAGCTCCTAGACAGATTTGGAAAGTGCTTTATGCACCTATGGGGGATTTGCTTAGATTTAGTAAGCCTGCTTTTGACTAAATTCGAATGGAATCTTCATGCATTCAAATCTCTCATTTTAAAGAAAACATATACTTAATTATTGGGATTTCATCCCTCAAAACTAAAAACATTGCCATTACCAACATATTAACCATTACTCTTAAGCAGTATAATCACTATAGGTAATCAAAATACTCCATTCTCAGTCCTTAAGGACATATAAACAAAAATAAAGAAAACGATATAATTAATAACTTAAGAGTAATTTTAACCGAACCAGGGTCTTACATATTAAACCCTAAACCAATGAAATTCATCAAAATATTCAAGATTTCCATCATGGCTGAGAGTACAGCCTTCAATTTTAAACATATCAAAACCGAATAAATACTCAAACAGAGTTATCTTCATAAATTTTAAATATGGATATAAACCCTAATTCTTTATAGAGTATGGCTCAACGGCCAGCTGTCAATTACTTATTGCAGCGAATCTATCTTCGCTAGCATACTTCCAAAACCGACAGAAAAGCTAAGCTTCAACCAAAATACCACACTCACAGAGTGCAATCACCCTGTCGAGGGTTGATTTTAAAGATATAAATTATAACAACCTGTAAATAGTTCAAAACATCACAGTTTAACTTATGGCAAAACAAGAAAGGGTATTCAAACCCCGGGTGAGACCAACGACCACCCCAACTGCATCTAAGGTGAGAACCCATCTTTCGAACCACGAAGCTTACACAAAATGAAGGCCCGAGCCACGGCCGGGGAAAGGGTAGTCTTGTATCTCTGTACGAGCTACACCTCCACGATTTTTTGCAGCAAAAATGCAAAACCCTTGTCAGCAACATTTTACATGTGAAAAGCTTAAAATAATTATTGTAAATAAAAAAAACTTGTTGAGTGTAAAAGAATGGTGTATGAAAATCATACCTGTCGAGGAGTAAAGTGAGCCGGGTCGCAAGCATCATCACCTACTAACGACACAATGGAGAACCTATTAACTCATGAAAACCTCACACAGCAGGAAGCTACAAAGAGCCGAAAAGGAATCTGAAGTTTAACAACTACACAGGTGTTGGGGAGAAGGTTTCAAGCAGTGAAGAACTTTCAACGAAGGAAGAACAGCTCCATGACTCACAAAGGAGTTTTAACAATCAAAACCACTCCTGAGAGAACGGAAACAGCATAAAGGCAAGGTTTAGGCTGGCATTAACCAGGAAACGCCGGCGGCAATGGAAGACGAGCCCTGGAGCAGCGTGAACATCGGGATAACCATGCCTTAGGTCAAGTCTCTTGGGTGTTTTATATGCCTTACACTTGGACAGGATCGCTCCACATATCCTTAGAATTATTTCACTATCGAGGGTCATGTTCCATAGTTCTTTGCATGAGAATTACATTATTGCGCGGGGTAAAAACCTTATCAACAGCCCAATAGTATGGAGTCAAACCCTAATCATTAGAATTACAAATTATTTACACTTAATCACCAATCATTAACGTAGAATAGTGTACGTTGATCAAGCTTGAACCATGTGTAATTACAAGTTTAAAACCTGGCGCGGATTATGCCAAACCCTCACCACTTTAAATTATATTGTTTATATTATACATTATCATAACGTGTTGAGTGTTGGCATAATTACTCTCTAGCTTAGTCTTAATAAGTTAGATAGCATAGGATACATGTTAAGATTGTAGATTTAGACTTGGCTAAGTCTTTAATATGGTTTTCAAGAATGCTTATTAACTATTACAAGACCTTGGCAACTCTAGTAAAAAGGCTCAAGTCCCTTGAGTTGTGCCTTGAAAACTTGAACACAATATAGTCTGGTATGTAAATGCATGGTAAGTTAACCTTTATTAAACCACTCCTTATTGGAGTTTGGGTTTAGTAGACCCTTTTATTTTAGGAATTATTTTAAGTCTAAGTTTTATAGAAGTATCTTATATTAATGCCAAGAAGTTAAGGCTAAATTCGATTTTTGTGACATTAATAAACTTTTGTAGATTATTGGCTCATCAAACAAGTCATTATAAATAGTTAAGCATTATAAATGAGTTGATAACTCCTATAGCATTGAAAACTATGGAGTAGTACATTTTTTTAAAGATAATGGTTTTATCACAAGAATATGTCGTATAGTTATATCACATTACTTGTTAACAAATGGGAACACTTCATTTTGGTTTTATGTTCATCAATTTATCTAGTGGACAGTAATTTGGTTAAATAGATAAAACTGATAATATGATAAAAAGCGATCCTTTTAACATTTTCAAAAGTAAGTAAAATTTAGAGTGAAACTATAGGAACAAAGTATGGGTAGTCATAAGCTCTTGCAGAGAAGAGCTTGATGGTCTTAGTTCCTTAATTTAAAATTTCTTACTATTAATGAGATAATAGGCTATGAGTACCCTAAAAATAGAAAAAAAAATATAATAACTTTCAAGGGCAACGATTATGCAAGCAATACCAGATAATATTGCAAAAATATTGTAAAATAGAACAATTGTTTATGAGTATGATCAAACACTTAGACCCAAGAAGAAATTCACATAACTGATAGTCTAATGATAAAGTTGCAATTATACTATACCAACATTACACTTCCTTTATGCTTGTTTATTTGAATGACTGATGTAAATCAAATGATTTTACCTTGCAGTAGCTGTCTAGTATTTAGCAGCTTAATGTACTAAGCTTTTTAATTTGCAATTAAATTACTACTGACATTAATAAATATTTAAAAATATATTTATACTTGATCGATCATACCTGTAAAAACCTGTAAGAAACAATATTCATCTGCGTTAGCACGAATGCTAAGTAAGCCCCAGATCTATAAGTAAATTCCACCTACTGACATAAAGAGCTAATCAGTAATCTGAAGAAGATATTACACAAAAGAATTTTATTCTACTATGAACAAATAAATTGTTAAAGAAACCACTTACTTGACTAATATTGAGGTTAATTGTTAGCTGTTAGTATAACTGCAGGTTTTAACATTTATTGTTAACTCGAAAAATTTTAAATTTTTGTGAAATTTGGGGTTGTGACATGTGGTATCATAGCATAAGGTTAAAACACTAGGCCCTGATGTATCCCAACTAGCTTTCATAAAACTGTAAAATTAAATTCTTATGCTAACGTATTTCATTTTTTTTTTTATGTTATTCGACAGAGAATTGTCTTTTTCTGAAGTTTAACAGGCAGGTATGGAAAGGCTGGGAGAGTATGCAGAGGAGGAGTCTCCCATTACAGAAACAAGAAATTTACCCAAATATCCTATACCAGGGGATGTAACTACAAATTCTTCATAGCTATTACAGACTGTAAAATATTTGAAAACTGAAATGGAGTCTATAAAGAAAGAGAATGAAAGGATTCTGAGAGCTCAAGAAGAGCTGAATCAGATCCTAATGGAAAAGTTTCAGACCAAAGGAAGGGGTAGAAGGTCAGAATCTGAAGATGCTAGTC
This sequence comes from Pseudotsuga menziesii, assembly GCA_001517045.1. Classification (NCBI taxonomy): domain Eukaryota; kingdom Viridiplantae; phylum Streptophyta; class Pinopsida; order Pinales; family Pinaceae; genus Pseudotsuga; species Pseudotsuga menziesii. The sequence goes on along the minus strand of LPNX010436314.1, from coordinate 84,885 downwards.
ATCCAAGAAAATCTAAAAAGATGAAGCATACAAAGACTGAAAGTAGTTCATCATCATAAGTGTTTGGTGAACGACAAAGTTACCATACTACTGTTAATAGTAGTGATGATGATTTGTATGTCAAGAAGAGGAAATATAAACTTTATGAGGAAATCTCAGGGGAATTCAAAAAGATAAAACCACCAACCTTTAATGGAGAGACTAAGAAGGGGGAGGAAGCTGAGTCTTGGTTGTCCGGGATGAAGAAGTACTTCCAGATATATAATTATTCTAACCAGTTAAAGGCTAGGATGGCTATATACAACCTCTCAGGAAAGGCTGATATTTGGTGGCAGGACTTGAAGAGAGTTAAGGGTATAAAAGAGAAGGAAGTTAATTGGAGTACCTTTAAGCGGTATTTTAAAAAGAAATTCTTGTTTGAGCAGTATTACGAGGAAAGGGCTAAGGAGTTTTATGAACTAAAGTTAGGTTCTATGACAATGAAGGACCTAAACAGTAAATTTTTAAGTCTACTTAGGTGTGTACCCTACCTAGTGGATGAGAAACCAAAAGTACAACGATTCCTTAGCTGTTTACCATATCATATTAAGGATAGAATTGAATATGATAACCCAAAGACCCTGGAGGAAGCTATGAGGAAGGCTAACTTTTGCTTTGAGCAGAGTTGAAAGAAAGAAAGCTTGGCCAACTGGAAGGCTAAGAAAAATAATAACCAGTCTGCATTCAAGAAGAAGGATTTTGTGCCTAACAGGAATTTTAAGAATAATAAGGCCAAAAACTATTCTAACAACAAGAATTTCTAGGGAAATAGAATTAGTACACCCAATAATCAAAGAAATTTTAAGGGTAAGGAAACTACAAATAATCCTGTAAGTTTTACCAAGAATTTTGAGCGTAAATAGCCTGTCAAGTGCTGGGAATGTAATGGCCTGCACTATTCTTCAGTCTGTCCAAATTGGAAGAATACTGTTAGCAACATCCATACCATATAGGAGGAGATGACTGTTGGAGAACTAGCGAGGAGCATGCCCAGAATTAATGTAGCCTTGGAGAACCGATAGGATGAATATCAGACTTCCATGGTGGAAGTAGAAGGTATGATTAATCAGATCCCTATAAATATTTTAATTGATCCAGGAGCTAGTCTCAGTTATATTGCACCTCAGATAGTGGAAAAATGTAAGTTATCTATCGATAAGTTTGAAAATTCATGGTTAGTTCATTTAGCCACTGGGTCTAAAAGAAAAGTAACTAGCTTTGTAAAGGAATGCGCTTTACTTATGGATAAATTTGAAACTATTGTTAAACTTAATGTTTTGCCACTTGGCTCATATGATTTGTTGATTGGTATGGACTGGTTAGAACAGCATAGAGTAATTTTAAACTGTTACGACAAAACTTTTACATGTTTAAATAGTAATGAACAACCAGTAATTGTTAAGGGTATTCCTAGAAAAACTAGGGTAAGACAGATTTCTGCTTTACAACTTAAAAGAGCTATTAGAAAAGGATGCAAAGCTTACACTGTAACAATTACTGATGAAGATAGTAAAATTGAAATAGACAAGTTAAAATTAGAAGATATCCCTGTTTTAAAAGAATATGCTGATGTATTCTCAGAAAAAATTCCGGGATTACCTCCAAAAAGGGAGTTGGACTTCACCATTGAGCTGGTACTGGGTGCAGTACCTAGCTCAAAGGCCCCTTACCAAATGAACATATTAGAAATTAATGAGTTAAAATCACAATTAAAAGAGTTAATAGATAAAAAATACATTCAGCCAAGTGTGTCTCCATGGGGGGCACCTGTTATCTTTGTTAAAAAGAAATATGGGACTATGCGATTATGCATAGACTACCGTCAGCTAAACAAAATGACTACTAAAAATCGATATCCGTTGCCCCGCATAGATGATTTATTTGATCAACTACATGGAGCCACGGTGTTTTTGAAGATAGACTTAAGGTCAGGATATCATCAAGTGAGGATTAAAGAGGAAGATATCTTCAAGACAGCCTTTAGAACCAGATATGGAAACTATGAATTTGTCATAATGCCATTCGGGCTTACTAACACCCCAACTATCTTTATGTGTTTAATGAACAATATAATGCATAACTATTTAGATAAGTTCATGGTCGTGTTCATCGATGACATCTTAATCTATTCAAAAACTGAAGAAGAACATAAAGAACACCTAAACATTGTTTTGCAAGAGTTGCGAGAACATCAAATCTTTGTAAATTTTAGTAAGTGTGACTTCTTTAAGGATAAGATTCAGTATCTAGGTCACGTAGTGACCAAGGAAGGAATTTTTGTTGATCCTGAAAAGATATGGGCAATCGAAGATTGGCCGGTTCCTAAAGATGTGATGGATGTTAGATCTTTCATGGGCATTACCGGTTATTACCGGAGGTTCATTGAAGGTTTCTTGAGGATAGCCAATCTGATAACTTCCTTGCAGAAGAAAGAAAAGAAGTTCGACTGGAACCAGAAATGCGAAGAAAGCTTTAAGAAGTTGAAAACTTCATTAACTAGTGCACCTATTTTAAGAATAGCAGATTCTAATAAAGAGTTTGTAGTATGCACTGATTCTTGTAATGAAGGCTTAGGTGGTGTTTTGACTCAAAAAGGGCACGTTATTGCCTATGAGTCTAGAAAGTTAAAAATTCATGAAAGGAACTACGCAACGTATGATCTGGAACTAGCAGCTGTGATACATGCCTTAAAAATGTGGCGACACCACCTAATAGGCAGAAAATTTATTTTAATGACTGATAATAAAGGACTGAAATATCTTTTAGATCAACCGAATCTAAATGCTAGACAAGCTAGGTGGTTAGATTTCTTAAGTGAGTATGATTTTGAAATCCAGCATATAAAAGGTAAAGAGAATAAAGTCGCTGATGCATTAAGTAGGAATGCAAGGATGAATTTTGCAATAGCAATCAGTACTTACGTTTCAGACTTAAATTAACAACTTAAAGAAGGGGTAAAACAAGATGAAATTTATCAGAAATTACAAGCTAAGGCTAAGGAAAAACCCACAGAAAACTTAATAAAAGGTTACAGTTTAAATGAAAAAAAGTTTTTATTGTTTAAAGATAAATTGTATGTACCTAATGTACCTAAAGTTAAGCTGTTAATTCTGGATGAAATCCATAAAACACCATATTCAGGTCATCCACATTATCAAAAAGCTATAACCATGTTAAGAAAAGAGTATTTTTGGCCAAATATGAAAACTGAAGTAGCTAGTTATATTGAAAGATAATTAGAATGTCAACAGGTGAAAACCGATCACCAACACCTAGTTGGTTTTCTATAGCCTTTACCTTTTCCTAGCTGGAAATGGGAAGTGATTAGTCTAGACTTTATTACTGGATTGCCTAGAAATCAGAATCAGAATGACTCTATTATGGTAGTGGTTGATAAGTTAAGTAAGGCGGCTCATTTTATACCTGTTAAAACTACTTACAAGGCTGCCAATATAGCTGATATTTTTCTAAAGCATATTTTTCGATTACATGCGATACCAAAAATCATAATCTCAGACAGAGATCCTAAGTTCACAGGGAACTTTTGGAAGTCCTTGTTTAAAGGATTAAATACAACTTTGAATTTCAGTACTTCTTTCCATCCTCAAACAGATGGACAAACTGAAAGGGTAAACCAGGTACTGGAAGATTTATTGAGAATGTATGTGAAAGATAAGCCAGGTAAGTGGGAAGACTATTTACATCTAGTAGAATTTACGTATAATAACAATTATCAGGCATCAGCTAGATTCAGTCCATTTGAAATTTTGTATGGACGAAAATGTAATACTCCTATATCTTGGAGTAATCCAGTAGATAGATTGGTATTGGGTCCAAAATTGTTGAAAGAAATGGAGGAAATTGTGAAACAAGTGTAGGGAAATTTAAAAGTGGCACAGGATCGGCAGAAGAGTCAAGCATACTTGAAACGAACTCCAAAGGAGTTCCAGGTAGGTGAACATGTGTTCATCAAGGTGAGGCCCAAGAAAAGCTCTCTCAGACTGGGGAGTTGTGCAAAATTGGCACCTCGATACTGTGGTCCGTTTGAAATATTGTCTAGGATTGGTCAAGTAGCCTATCAATTAGCATTACCACCTAACTTAAGAGTACATAATGTTTTTCATATTTCTATTTTAAAGAAATATGTTCATGATGCTACTCATGTGGTTAATTGGAATGTTGTACAGGTGGAACCAGAAGGAGAATTCTTGGTGGAACCGGACTGTTTCCTCGAGAGGAGGGAAATTACACTTCAGAACCGCACCATTGGACAGGTGAAGGTGCAATGGAAGCACCTTAGTCCTGAAGAAGCCACTTGGGAATTGGAAAGTAAGATGTGAGATGCATATCCAATTTTGTTCCAGGGGATTTCGGAGGATGAGGAATAAATAACATCGAGGACGATGTTATATTTTAAGGGGGTGTGTATGCCACATGCCCCAATTTTGTAAAATAATGTTATCTTATTTTGATATTATTCTCAAACATTATGTTAAATTTAATGTTAAGTGCAAACTGATGACTCAATAGAGTCATGGATGTGGAATGTAATTCTGAATATTTAATTTTTAATAAATAAAAAATGGAGACAGCAGCCTGGGAGAGCTGTTAAAAAGAGTGTTACTGTTCAAGTGGTGGAAGGAACTAGGTGGAGAGAAAAAAGACAAGTGGCAGCATCCTCAAACACTTTCTATGTTGCAGGTGGCAACTTGCCTACATTTGGGTCACGATCCCCCAAGAAAGTGGGATCAGAGCAGGTTGCTCAATTAATGACAACTAACCCAAAAAGACCTAGGCAATCTTATTAAAAATGCCTAATGTAGAGAGCTGAGGCTGCTCATTTTTCCAGGAGAAGAATCATTCAAGTGAATGCACTTCAAGGAATTTATTGGGAAAGGGAAAATTGAAGGAGGGTGTTTAAGGGGTAAACTGCAGGAAGTTTATCTAGTGCAGCTTATAGCTAAAGATCTTACTGCAGTATACAGAGTTGGTATTGAGTCTCAAGACTAGTACCTTGTTGATTGATCCACCTAGTTCCAGCCAAGCAGACCAGAACAGGCTCGGGGGTCCTGAGAAGTCGCTGTCTGAGTGCTCTCCAGGAGTTGGTAGGGAGGAATGACCTCCCATTGCTGTTGTCATCCAGCTTTAAAGACAGGTTTCATTATCTTTCAATTCCCGTGTTATGGCTATTCTCTATGTATGATCAGTAAATGAATGATGTTATGATATGCTATGTTAAAACTTCTTAGTCATTCTAGACTAAATCTGTACTGTGAATGAAAGATAAATCCTACCTGTGTTTTTCCTTATCTGAAGTAATCCAGATCGTACTCTAGCACAGGTAGCTTGAAATATTTCTTAGTCACTCGCTGTCTGAGTGATCTCTAGGAGTTGGTAGGGAGGAATGACCTCCCATTACTGTTGTCGTCCAGCTTTAAAGATAGGTTTCATTATCTTTCAATTCCTGTGTTATGGCTATTCTCTATGTATGATCAGTAAATGAATGATGTTATGATATGATGCGTTAAAACTTCTTAGTCATTCTAGACTAAATATGTACCATGAATGAAAGATAAATCCTACCTATGTTTTTCCCCATCTGAAGTAATCCAGATCGTACTCTAGCAAAGGTAGCTTGTTTAAGTAAATAAAGTATGATAGGATTATAATGAATTGAATATTCATGTTCAATGAAATGTTACTTTTCAGTAGATATATGCTTTCTAAAATATTATTAATTTGTTTGCAGACATGTCTTTAGAAATAGACTATGCAAATAGCAGGTTAATACAGAATTTTACTTATAGTATTAACGGATATCAGTAGGTAAATTTTATCAATTTTTTTCTATGCAGTCTTTATTTACATAAACTGTACCTTACTTGGAAATAGAAGACTTAGATTTATCAACTGGGTATTAATAGTTCATACTATGCATAAGTATAAATATATTACTGATAGCTTTTCCCTTTATTAATATTTAATTTTCCTGTATCTATTGGAATTATAATTAAATAATATGATAAGGATTTCAGTAGTCCTCATCGAGCTTAATAGTTAAAGGATAAAAGTAACTTAGAGTTAAGTAAAATATTGTAAAACTATATTATGATTCTGTAGAACAGTATAAACATAAAGAATACTGATAAGTATGGAGGTTTTACATTTTTTTTGTATTCTAAGTAACCCACAGCAACAAATTAAATAAAACTAATGTAAATATTATAGACTGTCTCAGTCATAATTATTATGTAAATTTAAGAATGAATGTATTACTTAGATAATAGTATTATAAATGTAAATATTATTAATATTATTATTCTCAAAATAGAGAACAACTATAGGGTAATAATTAATGAATACAGCAACAATAATTACAAGGTAATAACATAGGAAATTACTATCCTATTAAAAAAAAAGGATTAAAACCCTAGCTCACGAATTGAGCATAAATGATAAACTTTGAAATATAAATTATAAATAAATCTAAGTATCATAGTAACTTAGGTTAATATCTTTCAATTATTATCTAACAGGAACAATGGCTTCTACAAAAGAAACAGAGTCTGTTAAAGACAGCATATACTTAATTATTGGGATTCCAGCCCTCAAAACTAAAAACATTGCCATTACCGACATATTAACCATTACTCTTAAGCAGTATAATCACTATAGGTAATCAAAATACTCCATTCTCAGTCCTTAAGGACATATAAAAAAAAATAAAGAAAACGATATAATTAATAACTTAAGAGTAATTTTAACCGAACCAGGGTTTTACAGATTAAACCCTAACCCAATGAAATTCATCAAAATATTCAATATTTCCATCACAGCTGAGAGTACAGCCTTCAATTTTAAACATATCAAAACCGAATAAATACTCAAAAAGAGTTATCTTCATAAATTTTCAAAATGGGTATAAACCCTAATTCTTTACAGAGTACGGCCCAAGGGCTAGCCGCTCAATTACTTATTGCAGCGAATCTATCTTCGCTAGCATACTTCCAAAACCGACAGAGAAGCTAAGATTCAACCAAAATACCACACTCACAGAGTGCAATCACCCTGTCGAGGGTTGATTTTAAAGATATAAATTATAATAACCTGTAAACAGTTCAAAACATCATAGTTTAACTTGTGGCGAAACAAGAAAGGGTATTCAAACCCTGGGTGAGACCAACGACCACCCCAACTGCATCTAAGGTGAGAACCCATCTTTCAAACCACGGGGCTTACCCGAAATGAAGCCACGAGCCACAACCAGCATAAGGGTAGTCTTGTATCTCTGTACGAGCTACACCTCCATGATTTCTTGCAGCAAAAATGCAAAACCCTTGTTAGCAACCTTTTACATGTGAAAAACTTAAAATAATTACTGTAAATAAAAAAAACTTGTTGAGTGTAAAATAATGGTGTATGAAAATCATACCTGTCGAGGAGTAAAGTGAGACGGGTATCAAGCATCATCACCTACCAATGACACAACAGAGAACCTATTAACTCATGAAAACCTCACACAGCAACAAGCTACAAAGAGCCGAAAAGGAATCTGAAGCTTAACAACTACACAGGCATTGGGGAGAAGGTTTCAGGCAACGAAGAACTTTCGACGAAGGAAGAACAGCTCCATGAATGAAAAAGGAGTTTTAACAATCAAAACCACTCTTGAGAGAACGAAAACATCATAAAGGAAAGGTTTAGGGTGGCATTAACCAGGAAACGTCGGCGACCATGGAAGACGAGCCTTGGAGCAGCGTGAACGGCGGGATAACCATGCATTAGGTCAAGTCTCTTGGGTGTTTTATATTCCTTACACTTGGACATGATTGCTCCACGTATCCTTAGAATTATTTCACTATCGAGGGTCATGTTCCATAGCTCTTTGCATGAGAATTACATTATTTCATGGGGTAAAAACCTTATCAACAGCCCAATAGTATGGAGTCAAACCCTAATCATCAGCATTACAAATTATTAACACTTAATCACCAATCATTAACGTAGAATAGTGTACGTTGATCAAGCTTGAACCATGTGTAATTACAAGTTTAAAACCCGACGCAGATTATGCCAAACCCTCACCACTTTAAATTATATTGTTTATATTATACATTATCATAACGTGTTGAGTGTTGGCATAATTACTCTCTAGCTTAGTCTTAATAAGTTAGATAGCATAGGATACATGTTAAGATTGTAGATTTAGACTTGGTTAAGTCTTTAATATGGTTTTCAAGAATGCTTATTAACTATTACAAGACCTTGGCAACTCTAGTAAAAAGGCTCAAGTCCCTTGAGTTGTGCCTTGAAAACTTGAACACAATATAGTCTGGTATGTAAATGCATGGTAAGTTAACCTTTATTAAACCACTCCTTATTGGAGTTTGGGTTTAGTAGACCCTTTTATTTTAGGAATTATTTTAAGTCTAACTTTTATAGAAGTATCTTATATTAATGCCAAGAAGTTAAGGCTAAATTCGATTTTTGTGACATTAATAAAATTTTGTATGTTATTGGCTCCTCAAACAAGTCATTATAAATAGTTAAGAATTATAAATGAGTTGATAACTCCTATAGCATCGAAAACTATGGAGTAGTAAATTTTTTTAAAGATAATGGTTTTATCACAAGAATATGTCGTATAGTTATACGACATTACTTGTTAACAAATGGGAACACTTCATTTTGGTTTTATGTTCATCAATTTATCTAGTGGACAGTAATTTGGTTATATACATAAAACTGATAATATGATAAAAGTGATCCTTTTAACATTTTCAAAAGTAAGTAAAATTTAGAGTGAAACTATAGGAACAAAGTATGGGTAGCCGTAAGCTCTTGCGGAGAAGAGCTTGATGGTCTTAGTTCCTTAATTTAAAAGTTCTTACTATTAATGAGATAATAAGCTATGAGTACCCTAAAAATAGAAAAAAAAATATATTAACTTTCAAGGGCAACGATTATGCAAGCAAGACCAGATAATATTGCAAAAATATTGTAAAATAGAACAATTGCTTATGAGTATGATCAAACACTTAGACCAAAGAAGAAATTCACATAACTGATAGTCTAAGGATAAAGTCACAATTATACTATACCAACATTACACTTCCTTTAAGCTTGTTTATTTGAACGACTGATGTAAATCAAATGATTTTACCTTGCAGTAGTTGTCTAGTATTTAGCAGCTTAATGTACTAAGCTTTTTAATTTGCAATTAAATTACTGCTGACATTAATAAATATTTAAAAATATATTTATACTCGATCAATCATACCTGTAAAAACCTGTAAGAAACAGTATTCATCTGTGTTAGCACGAATACTAAGTAAGCCCCAGATCTAAAAGTAAATTCCACCTACTGACATAAAGAGCTAATCAGTAATCTAAAGCAGATATTACACAAAATATTTTTGTTCTACTATGAACAAATAAATTGTTAAAGAAACCACTTACTTGACTAATATTGAGGTTAACTGTTAGCTGTTAGTATAACCGCAGATTTTAACATTTATTGTTAACTCGAAAATTTTTAAATTTTTGCGAAATTTGGGGTTGTGACAGTTGGAAGGCTGGGAATGTTGGGCTTTGGAGTCTACTTTGGTGGAACACTGAGGGACTATGTCATTCAGAATATCTTGAAGATGAGGAAGATGCAAACCAGCTCAACCTCTTCTACAAGCAATATCACCTGCAACTTATGAATCCTTGCACAAACAGATGGTTAAAACATAGGTTCTGCCGGAAGAGATAATTGAAAAGCATGCAATTAAACTTAAAATACATACAACTGCAATAGATCTAAAACAAGCAGTAGTAAGAGCATAAATCAAACTAGAATAAACTCTTACCCTAACAGGAGGGAGCTCTCTCCTTCAAGGCCAACAATAAACCAGCAAAAGCAGTGATAAATAACATAGATTATACCTCATAAGCATTTGACAATCACCATCCACACATGAAGAGAATTACACCATAGATCTTGCCTCCAAAGCTTCTTTATTCCAGAATAATAAACAATACAATACAAGAGAAACAACACCTCAATCCCAGTTCTAACTAGCTTGAAAGAGGCTGCTTGTGCTTTGATTTATACAAAAACCAGGAGATCCAGCCCAGGGGGATGCAAATCCCAAGGAGACAGATCAAATCAGCTGATGGAGAGTCAATCAATGCAGATCTAAAGCTGAACTGGGCCTACTTGTCAATTAGGGGCTTGATTGAGCTGACACATCAACCCATAAAATGACACATCAGTCCATAGAGCTTTTAGGAGAGTCCACACGTGTGGAGGAGAGAGAGAGGGCATAATTCCCCATAAAGGCTGTTGAAGATCAACTCTGGATTTGATTTGATCACCTCCTTCAGTCAAGGATTTGTCAGTTCCAGTCAATCTAGTTCAGATCTGACTAATTTCAATCAAATCGGCTGAGAATCCACTGATCTATGATTCTGGATTTGCTCCATTATTCACCAATTTATTAATTAAAATAATCAATAAATGATTTTTTGGGGCTTTCTGACCTGAGTGATGAAAAATCACTCAAAACTAGGAAATAGTGGGTCCATGGGTTTACATGGTGCTCTTATTTTGAAAATGAGCACTTACATGACTGAAACTGATTATTTGGCCCACTTTTATTACAAAATCAAATTTTCCAATTAAACTATTAAAAAATAGCCTAAGTTTTGGAAAAATTAAATTTTAATAAAAAACACTGAAAAATTAAGAAATTGAAAAATTGAAAAAACCTATGGGGACTTAGACATGTTCATATGACTCGACCATGATGTCTAGCATGTTTATACATTGACACATAGACTCTAATAACCTCAATAGGCATAAATGCCAAGCCGACCACCCCAACTTTGGAGGTATGGAGTGAAAAACTTAGAAATTATCAATCATTTATTCAACAACCAATAATAACCAAGGGAAAAAACACCCTGGGCTGATTGGATTGACAAATAAAGTCTAAGAGACTGAGTCTTTTACAGACACTATCATGCTAGAGCATTTATTACAATTTCCCCATGGGGTATGAACATGTGATATAGTACAACAAGGCTTCCCAGAAGCAAGACTGAAGGTCTTTTGAAGTCCGAACAAGTTATCATTGTCCGGTTCACCAGGCTCACTTGATCAAAAACCAGTAAGTACAACTTAGGTGGCAACAGTATCAAACTTATAACTATAAGTCACTTCATTTTTCATTATTGTATTTTTCAAAAACAGAGTCAAAAATACTATAAGCAGAAACAAGGATTTTATAAACTTTAGGGTTTTACAGTATTTCTTTTGAACCCTTAAAAAGCCGAGTTCTAGAAATTAACAATAACTTTTAAACATAGCTTAAAAATAATTATAAATACAGATAATTAATAAATACAATACATATGTAAATAATGAACAAAGTAAACCGGTATTTATAAACCATTTGCAATATAAAAATCCTTAGTCAAAGGTAGGCTTATAGCCTGTAAGAATCGAAAGGTCAAAACCCAAAACCTATTAATAAAACCAAATATATAAAAGTCTTTGTATTTAACTATAACCAGTTACATTACTGATAGGATGAGTAAAACCCAGTCCATAGTCTTCATTTTCTTGAAGTTCAAATGTAAAAGAAAAACTAAAGCAAACGAGACAGAGGTATTTTAAAATCTCTAAGTATAAAGGAGGTTCTTTATAATCTTAAACAACAGTATTACATCATTAAGCTGTAAGGCTGAAACTGTTTCACCAAAACCACATATACATCACAGCTTCAAAAGCTTGTGCTACTCAACGAAGTATCGCAAGGTTTTTTAAATAAAACATGGATAATAAGCAACAAACTAAATATCCTAACCAGCAGAGAGTTTGAAGCCATGTTTCCAACTAGAGGAACCTTCATCCAACAACCCAAATCGCAAGTAGGGAGAACCCACGATGAGACCAGGGATTACTAGTTCGAAGCCCACGAAGTTAACCGACACACGATTTGCATTCGACACAAAGTATGGAGCTGTCAACATGAGCCTACAATATTATAATCCAAACAATCTTTAAAACTATGAGTAATAATTTACTAAACCCTAACTTAGTAAATAATTTGGCAAAAAGGAATGCGAGCAGAGTAAAAGTGTATGCATGTGAGTAAGAAGAAAATGGAGGCCGAGAAGAAAATAGTCACCAGCTCGAGTGAACTAAACCGAGAAGCAAGCAGGCCCTTAAGCCAACTCTGCAACAGAGACAACAAGGAGAACAGTCTCAAGTTCCACGATGCCAAGGCAAGGAACAAGCAGTCACAGGGTAAAACTATTTACGGGCTTCAAACCACTTTAAGAGGTCTTAACCCACTCACACAGTGATTCTTTACTCACAAGAGAAACTGATAATACAAACTATGATACCAAAACCACTTTGCAAAGTAATGCAAACTACGGAGCCAACAAGTAAGGAAGTTGCAGGCCTCTCATGGCCGCAAGGAATCTCACAGCATAGGCTGTAGGAAGACAAACCCTCGGAGCAAAATGCAAAGGAGTAGGGTTTAATTCGTTATAAGTCAACCGATGCATGGAGGAGGCTTGTCCACATGCCCTTCCAGAAATATAACCCAGTGTGGGTCAAGTTCCAGTGTCTGCGCTGCATTATAGATTTAAAATCATATCATTGCCAATAATACAAATCACGCTATCGACCTTAATATAATGTTTCATATGATTGCTCATTATGTCAACTATGCCATCGGTGATATTATACTATGCTTTGGAACTATTATTTTATAAGCAACAAAACTTATAATATATAATGCCAATAGTTTCAACTACACCATAGTGGTACTAGGTAGTAAAACTACCTCAGGTTATAAGTTAGGATGATGGGTATAGTTTGATATTGTTAAATCATCAATCAATATAGTATTGTAATATTGCAATAACACTTGTATCATGGTTATAACCTAGAGATTAAGATTACAGCTTGTATACTAGCAGTGCAAGAAGATAATCATAATTGCAAACAAATTGGTAATGTCTCATGACTAGTAAAGGAGAATTAGAGTAGATATATGTTGTTATTACAATATATTTCTAAACTGAAGAGCTATAAACTTCTCCACATAAAGACTTGATGCTGATAAATGAAGGAGTCTTCAAGAAGACTGAAGTTTAACCTTATTGAAAAAGTTTCTCTTAAGTAACTAATTTTTGCATTGTAAACTTTACCTTTGAAAAACATAGGAGTATGTTCATACATAAAGAGCAGTCCACTTGAGTATTAAACATGACAGTAGCAGTAAGATCATGAAACAATAAAAGTAATTATATGCCAAGATCATGAGCTCTATGCTCACTGTAAGAATCTATAATTGACTAGGTACTATAATCTTTACGACAGAAAGAAACCTTGGAAGAACTCATTCTTGTAAATAGCATTAATTATGTTAAGGATAAAAGTCATTATGGCTTAAATATAAATACTGTCATAGATCCAAAACAATGAAGGAATTTACTTTACCCCATCGGAGTCTTGCATCTTAATAATCAATTTATATACTAGCATCTTATCATGCTAAAGAAGTACTTCTCGACATAATTCAAAATAAACTTCTACTTGATCACATGCTTACCTGCTGAACTTGTAAGAACCAACAGTCCATTTGAGTTAGCAGAATGCTAAGTAAGCCGCGATTTCAAACATGGTTTCTCACCTACTTGACAAAAAGTAAATCATCAATACAACTAGCAACAACTAAATGCAAGTCATTTTTATATAACTTATAAAAATTAAAGTTGTATTAGTTTTTCTGTATTTTAAACTAATCCTTAAAATTTGTTAAACTGTTTCATTTTCCGCTAACTACTAACAGTTACTAAACTGCGATTTAAGACATTTTATGTCACTTTAAAAATTTTAAATTTTTATGAAATTTTGGGTTATTACAAAAAGACCCATGTGTATCTGGAAAAGTCATAAATGAAAGTCAGAACGTACCTTGATCCATTCATGGATGTGATAGGCATGGGAGGACTGATATCATAATGTATCAGTCCCAAGATGCATGATGCTAGGCTTGCCTTCCCCCGATCAAACTTATGCTCAGGGTGCTTGCCAACAACACATCCCTTGAAAATTATGGTGGTAGCTTTGATGACCGGGAGGCCTTCGGGTCAGTGCAAGAAGATGAGGGACCTTTAAGATGCAATCCTAGTTTTCAAAAACATAATCACGTTACCAAAAAATACATCAACTTGA
>LPNX010436314.1:5331-70369 GCA_001517045.1 Pseudotsuga menziesii | reverse complement strand
TGTTGATGGTCATGATGAATGATGATGATGATGATGACGATGATGAAGGTGATGATGATGATGAGGATGATGATGATGATGTTCATGATGTTGATGATGATGATGATAATGAGGATGATGATGATGAGGATGTTCGTGATGATGATGATCATGTTGATGATGATGATGATGATGATGATGATGATGATGTTGATGGTGATGATGATGAGGATGATGATGATGATGTTCACGATGTTGATGGGCATGATGAATGATGATGATGATGATGATGATGTTCATGATGTTGATGGTGATGAGGATGATGATGATGTTCATGATGTTCATGAGGATGATGATGATGATGATGATGTTCATGATGTTGACGGTGATGATGATGACAAGGATGATGATGATGATGAAGGTGATGATGGTGATGATGATGATCATGTTGATGATGATGATGATGATGAAGGTGATGATGAGGATGAGGATGAGGATGAGGATGACGATGAGGATGATGCTGATGATGTTCATGATGTTGACGGTGATGATGAGGAGGAGGAGGATGATGATGATGAAGGTGATGATGATGATGAGGATGATGATGATGATGTTCATGATGTTGATGGTGGTGATGATGATGATGTTCATGATGACGATGATGATGATAATGAGGATGATGAAGGTGATGATGAGGAGGAGGATGATGATGATGATGTTCATGATGTTGATGGTGATGATGATTATGCGGATGATGATGATGAATGATGATGATGTTGATGGTGATGATGATGATGATGATGATGGTGATGAGGATGAGGATGACGATGAGGATGATGATGATGATGTTCATGATGTTGACGGTGATGATGATGATGAGAATGATGATGATGATGATGTTCATGATGTTGATGGTGATGATGATGATGATGGTGATGATGATGATGATGTTTATGATGATGATGATGATGATGATGATGATGAAGGTGATGATGATGATGAGGATGAGGATGACGATGAGGATGATGATGATGATGCTCATGATGTTGACGGTGATGATGATGATGAGGATGATGATGATGATGAAGGTGATGATGATGATGAGGATGATGATGATGATGTTCATGATGTTGATGGTGATGATGATGATGAGGATGATGATGATGATGTTGATGGTGATGATGATGAGGATGATGGTGATGATGAATGATGATGATGATGATGACGATGATGAAGGTGATGATGATGATGAGGATGATGATGATGGTGTTCATGATGCTGATGGTGATGATGATGATGAGGATGATGATGATGTTCATGATGTTCATGATGTTGATGATGAGAATGATGATGAGGATGATGATGATGATGTTGATGGTGATGATGATGTTCATGATGTTGACGGTGATGATGATGAGGGGGAGGATGATGATGATGAAGGTGATGATGATGATGAGGATGATCATGATGATGTTCATGATGTTGATGGTGATGATGATGATGATGATGATGATGATGATGATGATGATGTTGATGGTGATGATGATGATCATGTTGATGATGGTGATGATGATGATCATGATGATGAGGATGAGGATGATGATGATGATTATGAGGATGATGATGATGAATGATGATGATGTTCATGATGATGATGATGATGATGTTCATGATGTTGATGGTGATGATGATGAGGATGATGATGATGAGGAGGATGATGTTGATGGTGATGATGATGATGATGATGATGATGATGATGATGATGGCAATGATGGCAATGGTGGTGATGATGATGATGATGATGAAGGTGATGATGAAGGTGATGAAGATGATGCTGATGAAGAAGATGAAGATGGTGTTGATGGTGATGGTGATGGTGATGATGATGATGATGATGAGGATGAGGATGAGGATGATGATGAGGATGAGGATGATGATGATGATGTTCATGATGTTGTTGGAGATGATGATGATGAGGATGATGATGATGATGATGATGAAGGTGATGATGATGAGGATGATGATGATGATGATGATGATGATGAGGATGAGGATGAGGATGAGGATGAGGATGAGGATGAGGATGAGGATGAGGATGAGGATGAGGATGAGGATGAGGATGAGGATGAGGATGAGGATGAGGATGAGGATGAGGATGAGGATGAGGATGAGGATGATGATGATGATGTTCATGATGTTGACGGTGATGATGATGATGAGGATGATGATGATGATGAAGGTGATGATGATGATGAGGATGATGATGATGATGATGTTCATGATGTTGATGGTGATGATGATAATGATGGTGATGATGATGATCATGTTGATGATGATGATGATGATGATGATGATGATGATGAAGGTGATGATGATGATCAAGATGAGGATGACGATGAGGATGATGATGATAATGTTCATGATGTTAACGGTGATGATGATGAGGAGGATGATGATGATGATGAAGGCGATGATGATGATGAGGATGATGATGATGATGTTCATGATGTTGATGGTGATGATGATGATGAGGATGATCATGATGTTCATGATGTTCATGATGAGGATGACGATGAGGATGATGATGATGATGTTCACAATGTTGATGGTGATGATGAATGATGATGATGATGATGACGATGATGAAGGTGATGATGATGATGATGAGGATGATGATGATGTTCATGATGTTCATGGTGATGATGATGATGAGGATGATGATGATGTTCATGATGTTCATGATGAGGATGATGATGAGGATGATGATGATGATGATGGTGATGATGATGATGAGGATGATGAATGATGATGAATGATGATGATGATGATGAGGATGATGAAGGTGATGATGATGATGGGGATGATGATGATGATGTTCATGATGTTTATGGTGATGATGATGATGATGATGATGTTCATGATGTTGATGATGATGAGGATGATGATGATGATGTTGATGATGACGATGATGATCATGTTGATGATGGTGATGATGATGATGATGATGAAGGTGATGATGATGATGAGGATGAGGATGATGATGATGATGATTATGACGATGGTGATGATGAAGGTGATGAAGATGATGATGATGAAGAAGATGAAGATGATGTTGATGGTGATGACGATGAGGATGACGATGATGATGTTCACGATGTTGATGGTGATGATGAGGAGGAGGATGATGATGATGATGATTATGACGATGGTGATGATGAAGGTGATGAAGATGATGATGATGAAGAAGATGAAGATGATGTTGATGGTGATGGTGATGGTGATGGTGATGATGAGGATGAGGATGAGGATGAGGATGATGATGAGGATGATGATGATGATGTTCATGATGTTGTTGGAGATGATGAGGATGAGGATGATGATGATGATGATGATGAAGGTGATGATGATGATGTTCATTATGGTGATGGTGATGATGATTATGAGGATGATGATGATGAATGATGATGATGTTCATGATGTTGATGGTGACGATGATGATGATGATGATGATGTTCATGATGTTGATGGTGATGATGATGAGGATGATGATGATGATGTTCATGATGTTGATGGTGATGATGATGAGGATGATGATGATGATGTTCATGATGTTGATGGTGATGATGATGAGGATGATGATGATGATGTTCATGATGTTGATGGTGATGATGATGATGATGGCAATGATGGCAGTGGTGATCATGATGATGACGACGATGGAGATGATGAAGGTGATGATGATGATGATGATGGTGATGATGATGATGATGATGAGGATGATGATGATGATGTTCATGATGTTGATGGTGATGATTATGATAAGGATGATGAAGGTGATGATGCTGATGATGATGGTGATGATGATGTTGATGATGAGGAAGGTGATGATGAGGAGGAGGAGGATGATGATGATGATGATGTTGATGGTGATGATTATGATAAGGATGATGAAGGTGATGATGATGACAATGACGACGATGGTGATAATGTTGATGATGATGATGATGATGATGATGATGGCAATGATGGAAATGGTGATGATGATGATGACGATGGTGATGATGGTGAAGATGAGGATGGTGACGATGAACATGATGAAGATGATAATGATGATCATGGCGATGTTGATGATGATGATGATGGTGATGATGATGTTGATGATGAGGAAGGTGATGATGAGGAGGAGGAGGATGATGATGATGATGACAACGATGGCGATGACGATGATGTTCATGATGATGATGACGACGATGGTGATGATGATGTTCATGATGTTGATGGTGATGATGATGATCATGTTGATGATGATGATGATGATGGTGGTGGTGATGATGATGAAGCTGAAGATGACGATGATGATAATGATGATGGCGACGGGGATGATGATGATGATGAGGAAGGTGATGATGATGAAGATGAATATGAAGATAATGAAGATGATGATCATGTTGATGATGATGATGATGATGACAATGGTGATGATGATGAGGAAGGTGATGATGATGTTCATGATGTTGATGGTGATGATGATGATCATGAAGTTGAAGATGATGATCATGATGAAGTTGAAGATGATGATGAATGCTATTTTTGGTTTTACAAAACGCACACGCGATTTGTCATCACATAACGCGCACGTGTTTTGTTTCTATATAACGCGCATGCGTTTTGTTTAAATTCAAAAATTTATTCCCTCCAAATGATAAGGCCGAGCCTCCACCCATGCTTTCGTGGAATTCCTATGCCTATGTGTCTGCTTTGTACTTTGCTTCGGATTCAACATGCCTGTTCCTTGGAGTATGATCAACCATGGCTAATTCAACATTATATTCAAATTTTCAGTATGCTCGTGTTTAGCGGTTCGTCTGATTATACTGGTGACCTCCATTTTTTATGAGATTTTAGAAACAGATATGGTTTTTTTTGCAGATTCTAAATATGTAAATTTTAACAAGAATACGTAATTTTTTCTATTTTTTTCTTATTTATCTTCTGTCATCACTCCTCAACTCAAAAAACACACTGGTAGTGTTTCGTCCATATCTCTTTCGTTTCTCAACCATTTAAAAAAAAATTGTATGGTGCACTAAAGAACACCAATCTCTACATGTTATAAAAAGCCCATTTCCAAATAATTGCATTAAGACATTCAAACGTTGCACCCACAAATGATGTACCGTTTTCGAGGTTTGATCTCTTAGATAATTAAAAAAAAAAAAAAAAATATTTTTATTATTGGAAAAATAGTCGTGCACTATTCCTATATGTTCTCTATATGTATACCAGTTTTCGTAAGTTTATTCCATCATTTAGACACTCAGACGCTGCACCCACAAAAACATATACCTTATAATTTGTCACAAAAATAAAAAGTGCCCGTTAAAATTTATCTAACTTTAGATAGTTAACAACATTTTCAATAGAAAAAAAAATATATATTTGGAAAGGTCATTCAATTTCCTACATTTCTTGTTTTTTACTAATCGCAAGATTCATTGTGTAAGTGTCTCAAAATATCCATGCAACTTGATGGATGTCTGTTTTTTCAGTTTTGTATTGCATCTAACGCGCCAAAAGAGACCGTCAACTTCTTGCACACACCGCTTCAACCATAGAATTCTTCTGTAATTGTTGCAAGTATTTAAATTTCAGGTGGGCGAACCTCTCATGCCACAGTCTACTAACTTCATTTCCATGAGTCAACAATGCAGTGGGCTTTGCATTCGCCACAAAATGGGAGAACTCGTAGGCTTTTGCATGATGATTTGCAAGGCCTTTTGCTACAAGTTTTCTGGATGCAAGTTCTATGATCTCTACATCATCTGGGCTAAAGGAGACTCTCTTGGGCACTCCTGTATGTGTCATTTGATAAACACTTAGGAGGTTTGATGCAAGAGATGGTACATACATAACAATGGAAAAATAACCATATTCAAGATCTACAGTACCTTGTCACTTCGGATATGATTGTGGAGTGATCTCCCATGTGGATGGGGATGGATTTGTCAGTCTCCAAAGATGAGAAAGAGTCTCTTTCAAGCATCATGTGATTGGAAGCTCCAAAATCTATCAAGAGAGCTTTGGAATTTGAAGTGCTTCCCATGAGAGCATGACCTCTTTCATGCTGTGGTTCCTGATCTTGTTGATCTCTCCTCCGAAATATTTTTTTGGAGCAGGGTCCCGCAGCTACAGAAGAAGCTGCTAGTTTAGCAGATAGATAAGTTTTGATGGAGAGAAGATAAGATAGAGCTATGATGCCATAGCACGTTTCCAGCTACAGAGCAGAGCCGAAAACCATGACGAAGAAGACGGAGAAGTCAAGGAAGACGACTGTACCTGAGCGGCCGAGAAGAGAGAGATCACCCACTGCATTGAAGGCAGTGACGAAGACAGGAGGGCTCAGCGACCCTCATAAAGGAAAAGGAGCAACGAGGCTGAAGCATTGAAGACGAAGGACGGAAATAGCGAAGCGGTGCACAGTACCCATGGTCAGTGCCGAGAAGCATGGAAGACTACAGAGAGCTATGGTGTGACGGAAAGAGGCTGCCTCAAGTACAGATATGGCCGACTGTCACTAGTTAGGGTTTTGGGTTACTGTTGGGACAGGCCCACAGTGTTGTAATGGCAAGACCTTCGGGCTGCCTATAAAAGGATACATTTTGTATTGTAAAAGGGTTGGTTAGACAGTTAGACAATTGTTGGGTGATATAGATAATAGAAGTAACATAGACTGTTGTAAAAGCCAAGCTCTGGTTCTGTTATTAGTGGTAGCAATATTACTGTAACCAGTAGATGGATTATAGAGCATGCATGTAACGATCCGCAGGGATCGGTAGAGAGGGAAGAGTATATTGTAGGAGTGCAATATAGAGGAGAAAAGAGATCTAAGAGAGAAGATCTTGAGCTCATATGCGGTGCAGTAGAACTGTGTTTTACCTTCCCCTAAGCTATAATAAAAACACAGTTCTGTGGACGTAACTTCCATCCTGGAGGTGAACCACATTAAAATCGAGTGTTATGTGATTGGATTATGTGTTATGTTTACTTGTGCATTTATCAGTCAATTCATGGACTTTGTTTACAGTTTGATGAATGAATGTCTTAATCAGTTTACGGAAATATAGAAGGATAAACATAAGTTGAAGTCTTTGGCATGTTGTATGTGGGTTCATTTATGCTTTGCTTGAAACGGTCACTAGTCACAGTATTGAACAGCCTGGTATGTTGAGCCTTGCGAGTCGACATGAACAACGCTGAGTGCGCTGAGCCGCGGGAGTAGGTTATCGCAAGAAGGTGATACCGCACCAGCAAAGGAGATGAGGTGCGCGATACCGTAGGTTAAGGGCTTAGCGTTGGGAGGAAGTTACGTGTCGCCTGGTGAGCGGCGATGCGATAAGGCTGGAGTCATCGCGAGTCAGTGAAAGTGCGTGACTTGGGGAGGGACCGCACGACAGTAGAAGGGACATCTCGCGGCTAGAAGAGCTGCGAGGCGAGGAGATCGCGCGACGCGAGCAGAGGAGTCACGCGACGCATAGAGAAAGAGACCTCGCAGCTAGAAGAGCTGCGAGTTGTAAGAAAAGACGCCACAGAACCTGGTCCAAGACGCTTGAGTCCTTGGCCAACCCATTAGAATCACTTCGGGTGAGACTTCAGGCCGCTTCGCGGTCTGTTGCCGAAAGGGCCAGTGAGCTAGGGGTGTTGTTGGTTGATTATAGTAAACCCGGGTCTGCCCAGCATAACCAACATCTTTCCAGAAGATTGATGTGATTTTTCTCATGAAGAGAAGTAGCTTCATCAAGTTTCCTTCTCAAGCAGGCATGTTCAGGGTGGAAGCCCTTGCTGCAGTATGAACACTTGACTTTTTCCTTTCCATGATGCCCTTTTCTTTTGTTCTTCTTCAAGCTGGAAGGCTCTTCATGCTGCTGGTTTTCAACTTTAGGCTTAGGAGTTTCGAATTTGATTTTTGAATTCTTCTACTGCTTTCCTTTACCCTTCAAATATTTGGGCCCTGAGACATGGAGGGCTTGATCACGGGAGGATCTAAAGATCCCCATCTGGACAAGCTTATCATGTTCACTTGTTAGGGACTCAATGAAGGCATTGGGTGAAGGAATCTTTCATCCAAGGGTTGTGAGCTTCCTCGCACGGAATGTAGAGACAAACACCGAATAATCAGCTCCAAGTTTGGAGAGTATGGTGAGGATGAGCTGATCATCCTCCTTCTCCATCTTACACTGCTTCAACAGTAAGACAATGTGCTTGAACTTTGTGAAAAAATCATTTAAGGTCTCGAAATTGGAAGGTTGGAGAGACATCAACTCATTTTCAAGCTGGTATACTCTCAAATCATCATGTTTTCCATACAGGGTTTCCAATTTGTCCCAAATTGCCTTTGGAGTCTTCAATCCCGAGAGATGGAAAAGAAGATCCCAGGAAATAGAGAGGCACAAGAATCTGAATGCTTCTTCTTTCTTGTTTAGGAATCTAGTTAAATTGTCTGTCACATGAGTAGGCTCTTCTTCAGTGTCCATAGTGACCTGGTAGAGTCCTTTGGCACGTAGTTGGATCTCCATATCTCCTTTCCATGAATGGAAATTGAACGGAGTTAAGAGTTCAACGGAAGAAGCCATCTCAAACTGCTGGGCGAATTCTTTTCACCTGTTAAAACCTGCAAATCACAACAAAAGGGGCACCATAAGGTCGAACAACCTGCACATTTTAGGCTTTCATCACACCCAACATAGTTGATCAAGCAAGCTTGACCAACAATTCCTTAACTTGGGGTATTAAGTGGTAAGCCTTGGCTTCTGGTGCAGTGCTAGATTTTTGAGCTTTTGCTCAATTTTTCATGCAAGATCTATCAAAAACCATGTTTTTGAGAGATCTGAGCTCCGTCCCGCCATGATATTTGATACCATATTAATCTATCACAGTGATCTAGGGACTAAAACACAGTCTCATAAAAGATTTTAGACAGTTAAGCATAAAATTGGCATAATGGTGCTACAATGGAAGTAGCAGCTCTATGCATAATCAATAAAGAATGAATAATACAATACAATGATCATGCAAGGTGCATGAATGCTAAGACAATTCGAATTCCCAAGGAGGTCATTCGAATTGAGTGAATGGGTGTAGCTTAACTGAATGTAAGCCACAGTAAACACACTTAGTTAACCAACTGATCAAGTCCTGATTGACTCAACTGAGTCCTAACTGAATTTAGAGTGCAACGGATGATTGAGTCTAACTGAAAGTAGCTCAGACACATGTCATTGCATGCCAACCAACAAGTGGTAGCACATCATTAACTCTATTGAACCCCGATGAGGTTAATTGAAGTCAAACTGGTCATCAGAGGTGGTTGGAGGCGCCTTATTTGACTCCAGTTCATAAATATTAATAAAGATAATCAATATAATGAGTGGAGGCGCTTTCACCACTTAGCTTAACTGATTGTAACCATCAGTTAGCAATTAGGTAAATTTATGACAATCAGATCACCCCTGAAGTGCTCCTTGTTTGAAAGAGGAAGCCCAGTTAGCCTCTCTGAATGAAGGAGAAGGCTTAGTTGGCCTCTTTAACTAAAGGTAGGCATGGGTGTGGTCATGCTGATGTCATAGAGTGCTCATCTGATGCCGATTAAGTCAATAAAACTTAGGATAGTGCTTTAACAAGGCCAAATTGACCACATTAAGTGTGCATGGTGGGTAAATGTCTCCAACAAGGAGACACTAACCTTCATTATCAAACACACCTTAGAGTATTATTATATAAGAAATATACATTACCTTGATATTAAGTTGTATGTTCATAATTTTTTTGTGTTGGTATAGATAGAGTGATTTCATGATGATACTAACTATATAGATATAAAAAAAATTATAAACATTTGAGTAATGAAAATAAATGAAATTTCTTTAATGAGATATAAGATAAGATAATTTTATTAATGCCCAACCAACAATTTTTGAATTATTTTAATAATCATTTTTTTAAGGATAAAAAATGTTAATATAAAATTTTAAAATAATAATTATGAAACTGTTATATAAAATTTAAAAATTAGAAAAAAAAAGATTATCCAACACTATTTATAAAAACAAGATCTATATTCTTACAATATATATCAAATAATAAAACGATGTCAAATTTTATTTTTAATATTTTGAAATATTACAATCTAAACCAAATTTATTTGAAATTCAATTTTTTTTAATGTATATTATTTTATCATCTTAAATCTTCAAAATTAAATAACCAACTTATAATAAATACTTTAATTCTAATTTCTCATATACATATGTTTTGAAAAATCACTTACCCAAACAACATATAAATAATAGTTAAAACCGATAAAAATAAAAATAAAAATATATAGATAATTACCATTTATGAAAAATAATCCAAAACATAACTCTATAGAAAATCTTATAGAAAATCTTATTACTAATCAGTAATCTTTTTATTATTATTAACATGTGGGAATTGGTTAATATCCAAATGGCAAAACTAAAGCTGAAGAAAGGACAATCCCTAAGCAACGCCAACCATGCTTGCTACACTTCATTAAAATAGTCTCAAAACATATTTATAATATTATATATAACTTAATAATACATTTATGGTTTATTTACAAGTATATATAACTTAATAATACAGTTATGAAATTTTAAGTAGATGAAAAAATGGTTATTTTATTAAAAACTAAAAATATTTTAATATCTATTGATATCTTATATTTGGTTTTATGGATTTAAATTTAAGAGGAAGAAATCAGTTTTCTTAGTTCTCAACTAATATTTGAAAACACATGTAGGCTATCCTTCCCGATTCTCCCTTCACAGAAAGAAAACTAAACTCAAGAATTACATGAAAATTTAGTCATTAAACCATGAGCACTTCATAAAATTGGAACCCCTATTATTTCATAAACTGTAAACTCATAGAGCTGATATTATTTGGTATGAGAATGGAAATAGAAAATGGACATACTCGTCTTAAAGACGACCCTGTCGGGTAAATAAGGCTCGCCTGCTAGTATTCCATTCTATTAAATTTTAAATGTAATATATATAAGATTTCAAAAATCAATATTGATTTTAATAAATTAATATTATTAAATTTTAAATATAATGTATATATGAAATTTGAAAAATCAATATTGATTTTAATTTATAAAATGAGGATATTGAATTTTAAATTTATATTTATATATAAACATTAAGATTTGGTTGAATTTTTACATAATATAATATAACATTAGTAAATTTAGTTTATACTGTTTTAACTAAAGTTGAATTTTTTGTTGTTGTTGTGATTTTAACTATTTTAATTAGACTCGTAATACTAATATTTATTGCGTTCTACAAGTCATGCCAAATGTTTGACAAACTCTTTTACTAATAAAACACACTTGTAAGCCATGAATTAGTGCTAAAAAATTAGAAAAGTAACTTTCCCATGATAAGGTTTCTCAACAACCTTGGAGCTTTGGGCCTCCTCATACTAGTCTTTTTCTTGATGTGCTACATGTTGTGTCATTGCTTCCTCTTTTTCTCTCCACTACTATGGTCCATATATACCATTATAATGTGATGGAGGAGAGTACCCATGTGTCAATTTCTCCTACATGTTTCCAACTATTCCACCCTCTCCAATAGCCCTTTAATATTCTCCTCATATACTTATTTAGGCCTAATTGTTGCTACCCTTAATAATTCGCGTCCTTTGTTATCTCAATTTCAAGGTTTCTAGTTGGGAAATTCTACATCATCCATTTTCTAGCTCAAAATTACTTTTCATCCTCCTATCTTCTTTTTAATTTTTTGTCCATTTATCCAATTTCCTAACTATTAAACCATGACATTCCTGCAATTCTTTTGTGTGCTTCTCACAATGCCTAACGCCTCCACGTATGTCAAAATATTCACATAATGTGCAATGGATATGATTTTCCATAGAGTCAGCCCAAATCAAAGTTCCACCACAATGGTTGAAAAACCCTTGAAAATCCCTAATTTTCTCGTACACCAGAGATATCTAGTGTGAAGTGGAAGTAATGTTGATCATCTGTGTGCACTAGTTAATCCAACTTCAAAGATAAACTCTAGTTTAGAAACACATGACACATACAAGAATTTCTTAATGGCAACAAGTGAAACCATACTTATAAAAAAAATGTCCCAACTATACGTTTGACCAACATGCATTCTCAGGCATGCATTAATCCTACATCTAGTGTAATGTCCCATCTCTACTGCGAGTAAGTGAAATACTTGGGGTACCATAAGGTAATGAGGTACTAAGCCTAGTGTGAGTCTTAATGAGCTCAACTCCAAGCACCACCTTTACTGTAGCGTGTTTGAAATATGAGAGTGCATTTTGACCTTTTTTAATTTCAAAGGTATCATGAGGTGGCTAAGGGCTATGCCCCCCATTTTTACTTAATTCTCCTTATTCCAAATTAGATGCATGGGTTAGTGCAAGAAGATGAGGGAACTTTTAGATGCAATCCAAAAAAAAATCACGTTACATAAAAATACAACGTGTTTCTGCTACATATCACTTGCTATGGTTCAACCCGAGCCTGACATGTCATGGGACATGTAGGATAGGAAAACATATCGCGCACGCGTTTTATAACTACAAAACGCGCACGCGTTTTATAACTACAAAACGCGTATGCGATATGTAGTTATAAAATGCATACACGATTTGTAAAATTAAAATTAATTTATATGCACAGTCCTGAAACCCGCGGCGCATTCTACCCATCAAGAACGTGAATACCAGGTTGAACGGGAGCGAATTGGGTACCATGGACTACTGGAGGAGCTCGATTTAGTTGGAGGGGAGGCAAATCTACTGGTCAATTGTCATCTAATCAGGTCATTCATTCACCCATAGCATTTTTTTGTCAATGCTAAACCTAAAATATGATTTTTTAATAGTTTAAAACAAGCAAATTTTGCATTATTTAGCAAATTGGAAATAACCCAGTCACTAATTAGATTGACACATCCCTCAACCAAGATGAGTGAATAATTACAATAAATTCCTTTTCAAGAACTCAAGAATTCCTAATGCAACCAAAAATAAAAATAAAAATATAGAACTCCTCCCTTTATACAATGTATCCATCCACATGAAACCCAAATTGCCAACCCTCAAAGGCCATTTCCCCATGATACTAATTGAATAAGTTTCCTCAGAAATGGCCAAAACAAGATGAAATGCATGCACAAGCGTGAATAAAAAAAATGCATAAAAAATAGTAACTTGGTTTCTCAAAACCTCATCACAATCATTTGTCCATGAACATAATCAAAATTTCATCACAAGTGTATGTAGTTATACATTGCCTCTTAGTTAAGCACCCTTAACTAAATGTCAAAACACATTAACAAAGTGCCTCTCGGGCCTACCCTTTTAAACATAAAACAATGTATTATATATAAATCAACAATATATATAAACACAGAGTTAAAACTAGTAACTATGACTATTTTTATTCCTTCCTCTAGTTTTAGCAGCCACCACCATTTTTCCACTAAAATATTTGCACTTCTTGGCTATAGCACCCACCTCATTTGTGTTTTAACTATACCTTCCTCGGCACTTTGCTCTTGTTTTGCACATATGACTTACCCTACATGCCCCTGGCCTTATCGTAATGACAAAAAAAGTTGAAATATACGAACCTTCTCAGTGTGATATTGAATTACAAGTCAACACGTCCTGACACCACAATACAACCCTGGTATTCATCGCACCGTCAAAGAGTTCATAATAATCATGTAGTTCTGACCCTAGCTCTATTGAGATATCAAAAAGATAATTAATTAAAGGTCATCACCTAAACTAAATAGAACTTGAATTCTGCTTCTTTTATCCTATAAACATAATAAAGCAAATTAGAAACATGTGAGAACCTAGGTCTCCCTAAGATCCCTTGACCTAGCAAAGTCATAAATGACTTTACTCAAATAGTCTATGCCCCTGCATCACTAGGTTTATCAACCGTTTTTTAAAATAGAAAAAACAATGTGTAATATATTTCTACATGTCGAACCTCTAAGCTCATCTACGAGCAATTGTATTCTAGTCCACAAATTCTCCATTTTTCCATGTCACTTTTGGTTGGTTTCCGTGTTTATACAACAATGGAAATGGTGAACACCCATGAACTACCTAGAGTGTGTTGTGAGAGTGTTCCCAACCATGATCAATTCAATTATATATAAAGGATTGGTGGCAGCCCTGTATCACCCCTTTTCTTGCCTCACATGTCCTAATAGTCCCTTGCCCCTTTCTCCTACATATCCAAGAGACGTAAAGGCCAAAACATGTCAAAATATCACTCCTAAATTGAAAGAAGTTTAAACCCAAGTGTGCATGGAAAATTCACCAATGAGGGTTAAGAAGTGCCTTAACTTCTAGAAAGAAGTTGAACGAAACTTACTATTTAATTGGTAAATGTTTAATTTTAAGTTTTAAATGTATGTAAGTGAATGCCATTAAATTTCTTACCTGAGTTTGATTTAATTTACATTTTCAATTTTGAAGAGATGTCATTATATACCATGTATATGTTTCTAATGATTTTCTTATTGATGTTTTTATTGCAGTTGCGGCTATGGACACAAATGTCGAAATACTGATTGAGCTTGCCCACTTGAGGGGAATTAGTAGGCCTTTTAGTGGTGGTGACACGATTCACCACTCACTTGCATCCACTTTGGATGCAATTGTTGAGACTATTTCATTGTCAAGCAACATACTATATGATATTACATCATATAGAGAAAGAAAAAGACAAGAGTACGTTGATGGGCTAGACTACAATGCAATCAAAAAGTTGAAAATAACCAAAGAGTATGTATTTTCATTGTTTAGGGACCCTCGCATGGGTGGGATCCCAAATGCAAATAGGCCTCATATCTCTATTGAGTGGTGCACATTTCATCGATTTTTTTATAACTGGATGGATAGATGGTATATGGTCTTTTATATGCCACCACATAACAACAGGGAAATCCCCTTGTATTTCCTATGAAATATGTATGTAAAGTTCGTGTTGGGTAAACACGTAAACTATTTTTATATCTTGCAGTTTCAGGGGATTTGTGGGGGAATGCCCCAAAACCGACCCAATACCAGGCTTCAAGACCTTGATTCCCCTACCCCTGCAACTCACAGGAGGTTGCCTGGGCCAGATGTCCCGCATGTACATTATGTTATTCCACAGACACGTGATGCATATTTGAGTTTGGAATGGGAAGTTGTTCATCATAGAACTATGGTTCAACATATGGGTGAGGAAGGGACATCTGTCCCTGGTGTGGTACATACACCAGGTCATCACGGTGCAGGACCATCTTCTAGTGTAGTACCACCCATTAGTGCAGTACCACCCACTAGTGCAGGACCATCCACTAGTGCAGCACCATTAGGACATCCCTAGCCTACTTTTGAGCCTCACGAGTGCACATCGTGTTGTCGTCGCTGCTATGGTATTTTCTCAGATGTTGTCTTCAGTGGATTTTTGAATGATGTATGTAGATGGTTAATTGTAATAAATTCTTCATTTATTTTCCTCTTTGTACACATATGTATAGTTTGAGATAATATATTGGTTTTGTGAACTTGCAGTTGATGCTTTATGCCGACAGCGACGTCCCAGAGTTTCATGTTCCACATTCTATAGGGGGTCATGACATTCCATCCATTGATCCCTTTGTTGGTGGAGATATTCATATAGCACCCATTGTTGTATCTCACACCAAGGTAAACATTTTAAAATTTTAGTTTTTTAATACTTGTTAATTTGTTAATTTCCACATATTGTACATGTTAGTTCACTAATGCTATATACAGTCTAATATTTACAATTATTAAACTTGCAGATGCCAGATCCTTCATAGGGGAAAGAAGTGATGGAGGTAGCATCCATGGTTTTATTGACTGAGGAAACATCTGGGCTCCAAATAAACAATTAAAAATGTCATTTTTTAAATACATGTATGTTCGTTGAATCATGCATGTCTAACTACATGAACACTTGCTGATTATAGGCACCAACCGAAACACCTGGACCGTTTCCTGTAGTTGTATCTCCTCATAGGACATATGCGAATAAGGGTCATTTGTATATGAGGTGGCCTACTCCTAGCAAGACTCCAGTTGTCCACAAACATGGAGCTACTGATACCATGGTAATGTCTATCCTTCGATGATATTTCTTGGTTAACTTGAAATCCCGTGCATAATTTTTTTTGTTAATGTTTGATTTGCATTTTTACTACATCAGGAGCCAAAGTTTACCATTGAAAACCTCGCAGGGATGGTTGATGCAGCAGGCAATGCTTCATCTACAATGGCAACAAGTCACACAGAGGTACAACTATTTCAACATGATTGTTACATAGTTTATTATTGTTGTCTAATTTTTATTCATTCATTTCTAACTATTTTAACATTTAGTGATTATAGCCACCACTAGCAGAAGTTATCGATGCAGCATTCAATGTGGTATCTGCAATAACAACAAGCCATAGAGAGGTACAACTATTTGAACATGATCTAGACATAGTCTGTTATTATTGTCTATTGTTTATTCATGCACATGTCCAACTATTTCAACATTTGTTGATTGTAGTCACCACCACCAGCAACAGTTCCTGCCCCCTCTGGTTCGACCATGGATGTGACCATCCTTGATGTTCAACGAACAACTCCATCTGCTACACAAGGAACAAAATCCCCTTTGTCACAGTCTCTCATTGAGGTGAGATGTCCATTAATGACCAATTGTTTCATGCAATGTCCATGAACATGTTGATAATTGTTGAGTTAATTTAGATATGGTATTTTATTGAGCTAATGTATTAGTACATAGTTATTTGAATTTAACAATTGATATTTAATTTTCAAGATCTAGAGACGCACACTGGTCCTAGAGTTGTGCCTAGAGGATCAACATGGGGAAAGAACAAGAGGAATCTTTAGTTTTGATGTGTCTTATGGGATATATGTACATTTTGATACATGTACATGTGGTTTGGATAGTTTTGGATAAATGTACTTGTGGAAACATGTACATTGACATTTCACTTACATGTACATTTGGCTTGGATAGTTTTGGATAGTTTCGGATACATGTACTTCTGGATACTTTTGGATACTTTTGGATATATATATACTTTTGGAGACATGTACATGTACATTGACATTTCACTAGATATAATTTTGGAGACATGTACATTTACATTTCACTTATAAATGAATGATACATTTCACTTTGAATTTGTTCTTTGGTTTTCACATGTTCTTGACAGTCAATCTATTGTGTTGATTTTTGTGGATTATCTATTAATTATGAATGCACTATGTCAAAAGAACAAACTATTGTATTTAAAGGTTTCAATGATCTCACTACATGCACACTAATTGGATATCTAATTAGAAATTGTGATTTTGGATGATCATTACAAGTAAAGTCAAAGTTCTTGCTCGTGTAATTTAATAAAACTAAGTTCAATACAATGTATTTCAAGGTTTCAATGAACTCACTACATGCACACCAATTGGATATATCTAATTAAAAATTGTGATTTTGGATGATTACATTACAAGTTAAGTCAATGTTCAAGTGTAATTTAATAAAACTAAGTGCAATACATGCTTCACATTTCATCAATGACCAACAACACTATTCAACAAACCTCATGCACCCAATGACTAATCACTCATCATTAAAGGAACTACAATAGAATCCAAAGACCGAGAACCAAATTTGTGAATCAACATGATTTGAAGCATAAATCCACTGGATTTAAAAAGGTTGAGTTCGACATTAGATTGATTATGAACTGAGTTATGATAGTAATATAAGATTAGGGTTAGGATTAGGGTTTTCTTGGTAGGGTTATGGTTATGGGCCATGCATGTTAAATAGTAAAACCTAGTTAGGGATACAATTTTCCAATTTTGGTCCTCATTGGCATGAAATGCATAGTCCAAGTTTGGCCCTCATTAGCGTGAAATGCATTATCCCCTACTAAGCAAAACCATAGTTTCAGAAACCACCATATACAGAGGTCACCAGGAAATGTATAGGAGGGAGAGAGGCCTCATAGCTAAAATCCCTCGTCATGAATCCAATGGAATTGACTGTTCGTCGATTGGAGGCCTGAGCATCAATCTATGGCGAGTTGCAGGTCACCTCCAGATACTGTTCAGGGACACTTGGTGGACTTGTTCTCGGTGCACAAAAAATGTCATGGAGCCACAATTTTGAATTCGGTCAAATCTTGCTATTGTGTTTGGGCATGGGAAATGTGGGAATGCCAAAGACAATGCTACCATGCATGGTTTTCCAAGTTTGGCCCTCGTTGATGTGAAATGCATTTTCCCCTACTAAGAAAAACCCTAGTTTCAGAAACCATCGTATACGGAGGTCACAAGGAAATGGACAAGTGGGAGAGGCCCCCCCTAGCTAAAATCCCATGTCATGAATCCAAGGAAATAAATGGTTCATCGATCGAATGCCTGAGAATCGATCTATGGCAAGTTGCAAGTCACCTCTAGATACCATTTAGGGACAGTTGGTGGACTTGTTCTCGGTGTGCAAAAAACATCAGAGAGACACAATTTTGAATTTTGTCAAATCCTTCTAGCATGTTTAAGAATGGGCAATATGAGAATGCCAAGCATATACCCATCGTGCGTGGTTTTCCAAGTTTTTCCCTCTTTGGTGTGAAATGCATTGTCCCCTACTAAGCAAAACCCTAGTTTTAGAAACCACCGTATACGAAGGTCACCGGGAAATGGACAGGTGGGAGAGCCCCCCCCCTAGCTAAAATTCGATGTCACAAATCCAACAAAATTGACGGTTCATCAATCAGAGGCCTGAGCATCGATCTATGGTGAGTTGCAGGTCACCTCTAGATACCGTTCAGGGACACTTTGTGGACTTGTTCTCGGTGTGCAAAAAATTTCAGGGAGATGCAAATTTGAATTCAATCAAATCCTGCTAGCGTGTTTGGGCATGGGAAATATCTGAATGCCAACCATAGCCCCATCATGCATGGTTTTCAAATTTTGGCCCTCATTGGCATGAAATGCATTGTCCCCTACTAAGCGAAACCCTAGTTTCAGAAACCACCATATACGGAGGTCACCGAGCAATGGACAGGAAGGAGAGGGGCCCCCTAGCTAAAATACCATGTCATGAATCCAAAGGAATCAACGGTTCATCGATCTAAGGCTAGAGCATCGATCTATGGCGAGTTGCAGGTCACCTCCAGAAACAATTCAGGGACACTTGGTGTACTTGTGCCCGGTGCGCCAAAAACGTCAAGGAGATGCAATTTTGAATTTCGTCAAATCTTGATAGCATGTTTGGGCATAGGAAATATGGGAATGCCAACCACGGCCCCACCGTGTGTGGTTTTCCAGTTTTGTCCCTCATTGGCGTGAAATGCATTGTCCCCTACTAAGCGAAGCCCTAGATTCATAAACCACTGTATACAGAGGTCATTGGGAATTGGAAAGGCAAGAGAGGCCCCCCTAGCTAAAATCCCACATCATGAATCCAATGAAATTGATGGTTCATCGAACGGAGGCCCTAGCAGCGATCTATGGTGAGTTGTAGGTCACCTCCAGATACCATTCAGGGACACTTGGTGGACTTGTGCTCGGTGGGCAAAAAACGTCAGGGAGCCATAATTTTGAATTTTGTCAAATCTTGCTAGCGTGTTTGGGCATGAGAAATATGGGGACGCCAACCACAACCCCACTGTGCATGGTTTTCCATGTTTGACCCTCGTTGGCATGAAATGCATTGTCCCCTACTGAGCGAAAACCTAGTTTCATAAACAACCATATACGAAGGTCATCGGGAAATGGACATGTGGGAGTGGCCCCCCCTAGCTAAAATCCCATGTCATGAATCCAACAGAATTGACGGTTCATCGATCGAATGTACGAGCATTGATCTATTGTGATTTGCAGGTCACCTCCAGATACCATTTAGGGACACTTGGTGGACTTGTGCTCGGTACACAAAAAATATCATAGAACCACAATTTTGAATTCTGTCAATGCCTGCTAGCGTGTTTGGGCAGGGGAAATATGGGAACGCCAACCATAGCCACACCGTGCATGGTTTTCCATGTTTGGACTCTGGGGATGTGGTTGGTGTTCCCATATTTCCCCTGCCCAAACACGGGGAAATATGGGAACGCAATATACGTGTTTGGGAAATTATAAGACATGAAGTGAAATGCTTGGTGTCTAATGTAAATGTAAAGTTAATTTATGTGGTTCCACATGTTAGTGAAGCCCCACTTGTAAAGCTAGAGTCATGTATAAATAAGAGTCATGTTCTTCATTTGTAAGACACTTCATGTCTTGTATTTTTCCTCTTTGAGTTGCACATGAAGGAGAAGGAAACTCTTATTTTAGGGTTTCCTCCTGAGCTTGTGTGTTAGGGTTTCCTCATAATCTTGTGTGTTAGGGTTTGTTCAGGGTTTCATTGTACTTGTTTTCTAAACATAATTCTTCTAAGAAAGGTTGATAGGTTTTCTTCTCCATGACGGTTTCCCGAGATAAAATGTTGTGTCTCTTGTTAAATTCTTTATGTAAATGTTTTATGGTTAAATTTATGCATTGAACTAATGTTTATAATAAAAAATTTAACATGGTATAAGGGGTGAGCTACCAAGAAGGAAATTATACAATCCTTAAAACAGAAAGTGATCATTGCAGCATCTTGTTTCCATCATCCTAGTTTTATATATTAGTTGAAAACATTGACAATATGACCTACTTGAAAATTTAGGGTTTTAGCCATGTAAGAGAGCCTACAAAGAACTTTGACAGTTATGACCTAAAGAGGTACATGTATGTATTTCAATGTTATTTTTAACATGTGAGTGAGATCTTGACATGTTCATATGATTGATATAGTCATGATCATATGATTGATATTGACATGATCATGTTATTGATATTTAAATGATCAGTCATAATCTTAGGTTTTATTGATCATATGTAAAATTTGCATGTTCATTAACTTGACATACAAGAGAACTTTTGGAATATTTATAAACAACATAAATGAAAATTTGGCATATCAAGAACACAAAATTGACATATTCATAAGCAACATACAAGGGAATATTAAAATTATGTAACATAACTCATCATGCTAGATCCCACCTATTATCATACAACCAAGCCCTCCGGTTCATCTCTTGCAATGATGGTCTGCATTAGTCTCTCGTGCTCTGTATCCGATAAGAAGTAGCATACCTTCGATGAATTTTGGCTAGGCATTGTTCGTACCTGGAGGTTTGTACCAATTATTAAGTTGGTAAAGTGATACACACTTGAACCTGGTTTGTAATCCCTGTAAACATATCCACCCTTCTTTCTTGCATTGTTGTCTTGTGTAACGTATTAACCTTTAACAACCATAGACCCGATTGGGAAGTGGTTGTTTTCATTGTCAGTCATGGACATAATGAGGGTTTTCTTTCCCTTTATACAACGTGCCAACCAATAATCACCACCCCATTCACTATCTTTTGAGGAAACCACTGTGTATATGTTCCCTGCATAATATGATTGTAGGTATATGATCAAAATATTTTTTGCGCGATACAAGGCCATTAATGTGAGTTTGAAGACTACGTAGATAAACAAAAAGATGTTAAGGAAATGCATCATACCAGGTTGTACAAGGCCTGAGACATGATCAAAATCTATAGAAATAGATGATTGGTCTTCTTCCAATGGAGTTAACTCAACAATTGCACGTTGATCAAATGGAATTGATATGCGATCCCATCCATCAACCCAATTCAATGATTCACACCATCCCAGTCACCATCACAACAAGGTGGGAAAAAACAAGCGAGTTTTCTGGTCCAAATTTCAAATATTGGGTTATCAGAGATTCGAACCGAATAAAATCCACAAGTCCCAGGCACAGTTTTGCATTCCCATGCATGTGAACAATCTATGTCTACCAACTCCCAAAAAAATCTCTCCACATGTATCTTTCTTGTGGATTCTACTCACATAGTTGATTCCTATCCCATTACTAATGTGCACCACCTTACTATAGATTGAGCATTTTGAATAGTAGATATTGTATATAATTTCAATTCCTCTCTTAGTAGGGTTGTTTTGACTCATGCTCTGGCTCCATCTTGCTCTCCTTTACCATGCCTAGTCTCAAAATAGTTCCACATATGTGGAACTTTGTAGTTTTTATGCAATGAACACAACCATGGAAATATGCGTGCATTTTTTAATTGACCAACACATCCATTAGACCAAATACAGTGTTGATCCATCTGTATGTTCCTGCCCTTAAAGTGATTGTAGAACATGATGAAGCAATGAGGTACATAGTGGAATTCATGGAACCTATCATCACTTATGTAGAAGTGATATTCCTTCAAAATTTCTCTTTGCTCTTCATTGATATTTGGGCCATGCCTATATGTGATACGCACCATCAAGGAAACCTGCTCAGAGTGATAATACTGACTTTGGATCTCATTTTGAGGTTGTAGAGTTTAGTTCTCGGTAAAATCAACAACTGAAAGTATAGTACCACGAGGAAATGTATCTCTGCATATTCGAAACTTCTCATCATGCCATCGTGCCAAGTGGACATGCTAAACATATTGATGTGTCTTTTCAATAAATTCCTTGATGAAGTCACTAATTTGTACCCGGTGTCACAAAATGATCTCAGTATCAGTTTTTTTTCTAAGGAATGAAATGTAACTATTCAAACATAAATTTATAGATAAATGCATACCTGAGATGTCACCAATTGTATTGTTTTGCTTTCTTTCCTTGAGACTATTTCATAGCTGATATATTTGAAACTTTTCATGTCTGTAACCATATCCCCAAATTCACTATCTCCACTCTTGTGCATACATTGGCTAAATAATGCCATTCTAGCATAGTTGGAGCAAGTTCCATCAAAACAAGATTTTGCATAGTATGTTTTCCCCTCGGGCCTATTGCACATGATGCTATGAATGAATTCTCTTGATGAAGTCGATGGTATTTTCAATGAGCATTCCTGCATATGGTTAGTATGCAACACACGGAGAATGTACAAAAATGTTTCATAGTAATATTCATATTCTACATGGTATCTAAAACAACAAGTGTTATGAAGAGTATTTATTCTAACATACCAGGGCTTACATTTCTCAAAATATCTTTGCCCCGAATTCAATTGTCTATGTTCATTCCTAAATTTCTCATATAGTGTTGTCTATGTTAAATAAAAAAGATGCTTAATATGTGGTTCATGATCCTTTGAACCCATTATTAGTTTTAGTACATCCTTTCGGTTTGAAGAAGGCATTGTGTGATCATGCCAAAAACTCTGCACTAGTCCCTTTACTACATCAACTAGATTCATGTCACGACGTGGCAACCGACTAATAAATGCCCAAAAATCTGTCTGATCAATTGTGTCAAGATGTTCTCTTCTAATAGAATACATATGGAGAGTTCTTACATTCAAATTAACTAGTTTGGATGTACGCTTGAGAAAACAAAGGACCCTGGTGTTCTTATTTACAATTGCTTGTGACAACACATGACGAGCTGCATTGTGGTCCTTTGAACGTGCATTCTTACCAATTTTATCAAAGGCATCTACTAAGATTTTAACTATATGACAAATTGGTCCTGAATTCTTTCGCATCTTTATCCCTAACGTTTTCCTAACAATATTCATGCCCCTAGATTTTAACAATGATAAGAATAATCTACATTTATCTCGATCACATTTAGAAACAAAATATTTATTTAGTATCTATTGATTTTGATAAGAAATACAATGTTTAGATAGCGTACCTTCAATGGAATTGATGAGTATTTCATCAACTTGTATACGCTTTGGATTTCTTCAACGTGTGATTTCTAATGGATGTAAGGGGGTTGGAATTCTATCATCTAGTGCATCAACGATACGCTCTGGTGTTTCAGTAGTAGCTTGTTTTCCTTCATTCTCTTCTTGGTAGTTGGATGGTGGAAGTCCAACATCCTCATCGATGGTCCTAATAAAATTTTCTTCTTCAACAGTAGGCTCCATGTCCAATGCCTCTTCAATAGTAGGCTCCATGTCCAACGCCTCTTCAACAGTAGGATCCATGTCCAACACCTCTTCATGAGCTTCATCTTGAGATGGTAACTTATCACTTTGAATTGAAGAGGGAATTAAAACATTCCCTAATGAGCACCTATGTTTTTCTTCTTGAATACTTCCATGGGGTGCTTATTCAAAAAATATTGTGGAAATTGAAGGTCCCTCTAGTGAATGCTTCCTTTTTTCTTGTGGTAGATTAATAAGCTGAACCATGGTATCCTCTATAATTGGATTTGGATTAGTTTCCAGTGAAAGCCTATGATTCGTCATGTCTATTCTTTTCTTTTCTTTCTCTTCTTCAATGACTTCTTGAGGTCTCTTCTTCCTTGTTGTTTTTCTTCCTCAGTTATGTACATTCCCCATCACCATAATGATCAATTCAATATAGTTTGTTTTTGTTTCTCCTTAATTACAAGCTTCAAACCTTTAGTGCTTTATACCTATAGATTAGTGCTTTATACCTATAGATCCTTCAAGGTGCTTCAATATTCCTTAATTGTTCATATTTCCCATAAAAACAACAATGAATGAGAAAATTTACCTTTGGTTCTCTTGAATAATAAGCAAATGAAAGATAAATCATAAATTGTTCCTCAAGTTGATTCTCTTGTACAATTGTCTATATCCACCATCACCATGAAATGGTATTGAAGCTTGATATCTTATCCTGTGTGCTCCTCAACCATGAAAGATGTCCTCAATGCTGCACCTGCATAACAAAAAGAATGATGGAGAATGTGTATTGTGAATATTTCCAAAGGCGGGCTCATGCTCCGTTGAAAAAAAACATGCGACAATCAGTTTTTGGTAAAGACAGAGTAAAGTTGTTGTCGTATAAAGACAATCCACTTTTTATATAGTCATAAAATGTGCACACTTTATATAAAGTAAAAACACGTATGCAATATGTTGAAGTAAAAAGCGCACGCGATATTGTTAAGCTCAATAAATATCTTAGGTGCACAACTAAGGAAATGAATAAAATCTCAAGAAAACAAATGTTTTCTATGGTTAGATACAAAGAAATTGTTTTTAGTGTTCCCTTATTTTCATGCATATAAATGTTTCTCTCTATACCCCCAATAATCCCTAGATACCCCCTATCTCTTTCTAAATATACCTCCCTCATTCTCTCTACATCCCTCCCTATATGTTTCTTTCTCTCCCTTACTCCATCCATGTCCATACCAACCTACTCTCCACCTTCTCTTTGTCTTCACCATTATCCCTCCCTATAGCACTCTCTCCCTTCTTCTCCCTTAGTCACTAACCCCATGTGCCTTTATCCCTCCCCACTTCCCTCTCTCTCTTACCTTTTATCCCTCCCTCCCTATCTCTCCCCTCCATCCCTCCCTCCCTCACCGTCTCCCCCTTCTCGGGGTGGTATCTCTCTCTCATTAATCCTATAGTTGATGATGTTGTTGTCAGTAGAATACCCTTCTCATTAAGGGGGAGTGTTGGAATATTGTAACTTGAAAGAATATTCTAAATGTATTATATTGATATACCCCAAGCGAGATGTCTTATTCCTCTGTTGGGATGTTACTATTGCATTTGGTCATCATAGACTCATGAGGTATAACCTCCATTGTAAGTCAGGTCAATAGTACCCACATACATGATCTCTTAAGGGTATCCTCAACCTTTAAGTTGGGATATTTCCATGAACAAGATATTTTTAGCATTAGATATGGAGGATAAGGTGTTAAGCATGGTTGGTACATAAAGATTTAAGTTTAGGTTGTAAACCAACTTTTTAGGGCTCAAGGTCCATGAATGACACCTTGAATCACCATACATTACCTCTCATGTTGATATTTTTGTTTTTAATGGGGATATGGGAACCATTAGGGGTTTCTAAGTAATATGTATGTGTCTTGGGACCTTAGACATAATAAGGGAGGAAACCTAGGCCTTAGCCCCTAGAAGATGATTCTATCCATCTAGAGCTAAGAATGATGTCTTGAACAGACTCAATAGATCCTTCCATGGTTTCATTTACCTTGAAATGAGGATAATAGTTCCATTATAACATTTTTATCACTAAGTACATATATTATGCCCCTTCACATGGGTAGGGCAAAACACTTGGTCCTTAGGCCTTAAAGGAAGTTGTTAACCATTTAGGGCCAAAATTGACGCTCCCAACCACCACACATGACATTGAAAGTGAATCATTTGAATCTTAATCGGGATATGCATGCCATCATAATTCGTTTAGCACTAGGTATGCATCTCAAGGCCATAGACATGGTCAGGGGAGGAAACTATGGCCTTAGGACCTAACTAAAGATTCTAGGAATCTAGGTATAGGAAGGATGCCTTAAAAAATCACACATGGCATCTCATAGACATATTTGGACTATGAATATGGATGTTAGTAGAATTAGGTGGTTTTGAGTAGTAGGTATGGGACCTCCAAGACATGATTGAGGGAATATGACCTGAAGCACCACAGATGACCCACTCAAGGTATGTTGGGTCTCTTAGAAAATATGCACATGCCCTTAAGAGGCTTTGAGAATTAGATATGGGTATTGAGGCCTCAACATGGTCAAGGGAGGAAATCCAAGACTCAATCCCTAAATAATATTTTTGGCATCTATGGATACACATGTTCCTTACTCACTATCCCCATATTCCTTACTCACTGGCCCTCCCTGCCTTTGTATTTCCATCTCTCATTATCTCTATGTGTATGTGTGTGTGTCTTTCCTCCTTCTCTCTCTCACAACCTCCCTCTCTCTTTCTCTCTATCTATATGCATGTGTGTGTCCCTCCCTCACTGACCGTCTCTCAAAACCTCTCTCCATGTTATTTACATCTACCTCTCTATCCCTCCCTACATTACTCTCTCTCTATTGCTCCTACCACCCCCCTCTCTCATTGTTTCTCACACCTCCCCTCCTCTATCTCCCATACAATTTCTCTCTCTCTCTCTCTATATATATATATATGTGTGTTTGTGTGTGTCCCTCCCTCATTCCCCCTCTCTCATAACCTCTCTCCAACTTCACTATACATCCCTTACTATACCTCCCTCCACCACTCTCTCTCTCTATCACTCACTCCTCCCCCCTCTCTCTCTCACTGTTGCTCACCACCCCCCCCCTCTCTCTCTCTCTTTATGTGTGTGTGTGTGTGTTCCCCCCACTTCATCTCTTTATATATCTATGTGTATGTGTCACTACCTCACCCCCCCTCTCTCATAGTCTATCTCCACTAGGGAAAATTTTAGGGGCGAAATTTAGCCCATGAGAAAAATTAGAGGGGTCAACTAAAAGTAGAGGGATATTTTTCAACATAACAAAGGTTTTTTTAATTTTAATATATTAGCCCATTTTTTATAAAACCAATACCTATATTAAATATATTATCCAACACATTAAACAACACAAAACCAAATTTCATTGTTGAAACGATACCCGAAATCATGCGCTCGCCCAGATTTTTGGGTAATGGAGAAGTTTTACTCCTGGTTCGCCCTGATTTTCAGTGATCGACCAAACAAATTGCTGGTTCGCCCATGATTTTTTGTAATGGAGAAACAAACTGCTAGTTCACCCATGATTTTATGTAATGGAGAAACAAAACTCTAGTTCTCCATTGATTTTCGGTGATGGAAGAAGATTTATGGATCTTAGGAGCAATTTGTTTTGAACATTGGTTGATTTTTCCTAAAATATAGTGATTTTTACCTTCAATCACTATGAATTTGAGTCTTGAACGTTTCAGCCCCAAATTTGGGCAAAAAATCCCTATATAATGCCACAACCCACATGAATCTGAAGAATCAATTCAATTTGGGTTTGGAATCTGTGACTCTGCTTCAGCCTTCAAGCTTCTGAGCTGGACTCTGCGACTCTACTTCAGCCTTCAAGCTTCTGATTTGGACTCTGCACAGTGCATTACAGAGGTTAGTTATAAACTTTCTTCTTTGCTGGCCTTTTCCTTTACCCAAAATATGCTTTAATAAATTATCATAAAATTAAGTACCATCGTTTGGAAGTTACTGTAACTAAAATTTGATATTACGTGTTTTTCTATGACGCTGGCTCTATTGGTTAATCATCTACTTATTAGTTTTCTTAGAGGCCCTTTTTTTCCATTCATGAAGCTTACATGTGAAGGTATTAAAGTCATCTCCTTTCAAAATTAGTGTCCTGGTGAGATGGATCATGTTGTAGGATTTCATGATTTTTCAACATCATGTATAGTTATCCCCACTTCGATCTTTTGACTTATGCAATGTGATCTTTTTCAATGCTAAGGATATGCCATAGTTTAGGATAATAAGTTAGGTTTTCTGAGTGGGAGTTTCTGCATGCTAAATAAAAAGGTTGTACGTTATAATTTTTTTCATTTAAACAAATTCCTTTTTCATAAAAATTGTCTATCAACTTGGAACATTTTTTAGACTCATTCCAAGGGAAACATATTCAGCAACATCAGAGTCCCTTAGCTTTGGCTTCTTTTTTGAAAAATATCTTGGGATAGAGATGATCAGTTTTTATAATGTTTCCTTTGGGAATAGTGGTTGTCATAGCGTACTGGTTGTTATCTTTGATATGCATTTGCATACAAACATCGTACAAAGTTATCTGGATTTTAATAAAATTTTCATCTTTTTTCAATGTAAATGGAGCTATCAGATTGTGATGAGGATGGATTGAGTGTCATTGGATTCTTACTTGAATCATTGTAGTTTTGAACATGAGTTTGCAAAATGACATTGTGTTCACACAAAAAAACTATGGGAGGATCCCTCGATTAGGAATTGTCACCATGATCTCCTTGAATAGGGGTGGGATTAGATGCTACCAATTTCCATTGTGATGGAGGAAAAATATTGTTTAGGATAGCTTGTTGCGATGTGGAATGCCACTGAACCATATGCTTATGAATTTCCTCCATGTGAGGAAACTGGTATGTGAGATGGTCTCATTTGTAAATTATGCATGGAAATCAAGTGGTGTGATTTCCTTCACCTTCTTGGGTAGTAGAATTTATGGTTGGATTGACCTTTTTCCCATCATTAGTTTTCTTCATACGATTTTTCTTCTTCTTACCCCTTAATGATTACCATTACTAGCCAATGTGGTTTGCACTGTGTTGACTTTGGAGGGCTGGTTCAAGCTTGAAGATGATGGGGCTATGGGTTGATTAATAGACAGGGTTGAATGATAGTAATTAGTCCCATTTTATCAACCATTTGATTCATTGCACTATTGATAACAACATCTACAATTACATCAACATGCAATCCAGGAGTATGCATGGGTTGATTGGTTGAAGGTCCAGAGGCATGGGGAATGGTATCATATAAGGTATTAGAATGAGAATAGATCAAATCTATTTGTTGTTCCTTGAGGATGACCTGGTCATCTGTAAGTGCACCTGACATAATGGAATCCTTGGAAATTAGTGGCAATAAAGACTTGACAAGCCAATAAGCTAAAAATTGATTTGGGATTTTAGTGTGAATGAGGCACCCCTTTCTTCTCCATTAATGAATATGATTATAAATATCAGTGGAGGTATTTTGAAACAGTGATGTTAATAGTTATTTCCTAGTCTCATAGTGGATGGGAAATTTTAAATGGGTCAAAAATCCCATAGCTAAGGATGATAAATCATGGTAAGAGGCACTACGCAACTCAATATACTTCCCCACCCAATATTCGATATAGGAGTTACTTTTACACTCCCACCATGTACTGATGTACTCTTTTAGTCTTATTGACCCAATTTTAATAGTCATTTGTTAGAAATTAATAAAATTATCTTATCTCATCTTACCATCCATTTCTATAGTCTGTTTAGCTTTTCAATTGCCAATAGTTTTTGAAGATAGTTGTTTGTTCTTGTATTGAATTTCTTTTATCTGTCAATGTGAAATAGTGAAAAAATACAAATTTTGCATGAGTTTATTGTGTTGGGTCAATAGATCACCATTATCTCAGTATGATGGTAATTTTTGATTGAACAAACATAATGGAAACTTCTATCTAGTGTCTATCTGTAACTGTTTTGTATTAGAATATTTTGGTACTCATTATTTGCAGGTCACATTTTCTTCTAAGAAATAAACTATACAAAACATATTGAGGAAGTAAATATGGAGTAGAGGAAGCACCAAAATCCCTAATATAAGTGAAATATTCTTGGATGTACCAATCCCCTATAATCTTTATAGTTTCCCTAGCTTCTTTTGAAAGTCTAGGGGCTAGTTGGTTGAAGATGATGGAGTATAAAGGGTCCATGAAATTGTCATGTATTTCATTGAAGTGCTTCTTTAAATTTGAATCCCACAATTCACTACAATACACATGTACAAGGAGCATACTAGGGTTCTAGTCCCAACCCATCAGAGGAAATAAATTCCTAGAACAAAATCAATAAAAA
The DNA here is from genome assembly GCA_001517045.1 of Pseudotsuga menziesii. Lineage (NCBI taxonomy): Eukaryota > Viridiplantae > Streptophyta > Pinopsida > Pinales > Pinaceae > Pseudotsuga > Pseudotsuga menziesii. Next base: position 39,792 of record LPNX010436314.1, on the reverse strand, counting down.
GGCAGGCATGTAAAAGCCTTGTTTTTCACTCCTCAATAATATTTTATCACTCTCACAATGTTTGGGATATTGAATGATAGGATATGAACCCAATTGTATACCTGCCATATTTCAACTGAGTGGTGAGCTAATGGCATCTAAAAATCATGGTAGCTAACAATCGATGCATATATTTGAAGTATTATACTAGGTATATATAATTTTCCTTTTATGTGAAAGTATTCTCTTCATCCTACCATTATTTGGTGACTTCAACCAAGTTAGGGTTTTCTTCTCTAAATATTTACATGAACTATTTACTTAGTATACCTTCAAGCTTTCACAGTTTATACATCCGAGCAATAACATCCATCTCACATCATCATTATAGGGTAAGGTTGCAGGCCTAGAGGCAATAATTAAGAACATCACTATTTTTGATGTTATGAAACATTGAAAGGTTATTATCATATTTTGGGAAATAGTAATTTCAAAAATAAAATTTTATGTCTAGAGTTCAGCAGATTCTTTAAAAAAACCTTCAGCCTTATAGGCCCATAGTGCATACAAAATTTTCAAAAAGTTCATACGACTATACTGCTTAACAAGTTTCCCTAGTAATAACATGCATATGAAAAACCTATAATCATTACATATTTATGAGAAAATATGGCCACTATGGTTTTCATCCATGTACTGGTCATTTTGAGCCTGAGCCTGAACCTAGGAGCTTGGAACTTCAAATCTTCCCATACTAAGTTTGTTGGACTATCTCTTCTTCGATTTCTTTTATGACTGTGCAATGCCCAACATAAGACTGGTTTCCTTGGGTGAAACTTGAGATCATATTGAAATTCATTTATCTTTCATTGAAAAGCTGCTCTATCTTTTCCCCCTGTGCCCTAACTTTAGTTTCAATCCCATCACAATTCTTGTTCTAATGCTCCATATGGTCAATGGATTGTTTCATTCCTTCCATCTGGGAATTCATCCTCTTCAATATCTTCTTAATGTTCATAATTTCACTGAGGGATTCTCCCCTATCTATTATTTGTTCATAGAATGAACCATCTCTTTCTCAGTTTTATTCAATGAGCATGCTTAGCATTTCCCAAGCTTAAAAAATACAGAGCAATTTAGAGAAAGGAGAGAGGGTGAGAAGTGTAGACTGCTCTCTGACAATTTGAAATAAACCAACGATCTGAAACTTCCAATAGGAATTTTCTACGGGTTTGAAAGTAGAGAGCCAACCCATGAGTTAGTGCATGTGGTTAGCAAACCACATCAAATTCTCTTTAATTGTTGTAGCTGAGGCAGATATTGAGCGTAGATTATAACCTCCTTCAAGCATATTTCCCTTTGAGATTCAACTCAACATCAACATCTAGGCCATGTGTGCAAAAAAATTAGGAGCGACTTCCTAGAATTTAATCATAACCATCTAATTGTTAAATTAAGTCCAAAACTACTTATTTATTGGAAGAATGACATGTTCAAGTGCCCAAAAAAATATTGTTAGTATCCCCAACTCCAAATTTCCATGGAATGTTTTTTGAGTATCTATCACCCTTTGGATCTACCAACCTTAGTATCAACACCACTACCATGATAGAAACCCTCTCCATGTTTATGTAAGTATATATAGAAAAACTCATTAATCTGCCTCAAAGATCATCAATAGTCCCATCCCCATGGTGTACATTCCAATCAATGATAATAACCTTCTTTACTCCTAAAAACTGGGATGCTAAGATAGAAATTGATGCATTATTTTGAATATGGAAACCCATAGAAGCTTTTACCCCTGCATTATGACCAGGAGGTCTTACCAGAGCAAATCCATTCTAAGCCTAGCCTATCATAATTGCTTTTCATGCTCGACACATAAACCAACTGCAATTCTGCCCACAATATATGAGTGCTTATTTGCATATGTATTTGAGCCTTATCAACACCAAATAAATTATTTTCTTTGTTCATTTAATGAGATGGAAACATAATCAGTTTTGAAAACAAGGTATTGTCGCCATAGTATTCAAATTGCTCAAAATATATAGTTTACTCCTTAAATGTCCACAAATTTTTCCAGAATAATCTTGGATCCAACCTAGATTTTCCAAGGTTGAGAAATACACAAGTTCACTTTTGTTGAGTTTTAAAACAGTTTCAAGTTCCCATGGATGCCTCTTGTGTGTCTTTCATTTATCTACAGGACCGAGCATTAATCCTGGTAATTTAGTACCATCTCAATGTCGTGTAGAAGACAGAATAAATGGAAACTACTTGTTTATATTACATAATATACACCAAAATTCAATTCAATAGTCCTTATGGCTAATATTGGGTGAAATAATGCTTAGAAATAGATATTTATTGCTTCTTTAGCTCAAAAGTACCTATAATATGCAATAATAAGTTTGAATTGTCTTTTCCTACTGTAAGAATGTCATGAACATGCTAACTAGAAAAATAATCAAGGATATGGTGACTATTGGATAATTTTTTGATCCAAATAACACACCCAAATTGGGTCATTGTTGCTACAAGAAGGGAGATGTCATCTTTAGGCTCACAATATCCAAGAGAACGTCACAGTAAAATCCACAACATTCTTCAAATATGAGTGAATGTGTTGTCTTCTTAGGCCTAGATCAAAGCTTTCCACTCATGAAATAATCATCAAAATTCTTCTATTAGGGGACCATCCATGGATCACTTACTCATAAAATACAACAACATCAAGACCTCGTGCAACCCTCTTTCTAGAAGTGTGAAGAAATTCACATGGATACACCTAAGAAAACCGGCAGTAACACACCCTAAAAATGAATTTTAATGCCTAGAGTTATTCTTTATTGTTTGTTGATCACCCTAGCCATGCTTTGAATTTTATCTAGTAAAGTGTATGATCCCTGGTTAAGTATTTTGTAATAGCTACAAACTATTTTTTCACATATAAATAGAGTAGAAGCACCATATTGAATTCTTTCCATTTTATAATATAATTATGAGGACATGGTCAAATCAATTGTAGTGATATTGGAAGGCCAAAGCTTGTTCCTCAGCTTATATTCTCACTTGGTCAATCCTCCATGCCACTTCCATCCTTAGAATTGAAAAATTGGATGTGACGCCCATGATGTAATCAATAATCACATTTACCAAATTATCCATGGATGTTTCTTTCTGAATCCCCCTTGCTTTTGATATTGATTATTGTGTCACCACTTATGGAGAATATGCCCCAATACTCAATATACCAAATGGAAATATATTTTGACTTAGTGGAAGAGATGGTGAGGATACTAAGGGGAAAACGATTGAGAATTATAGGAACATGGTTTAGATCTTAACAGAACAGATGCAGATTGTGTACACTATAAAACGACGTCATGAAAAAATGTTTAGATTGTATGGAGTCAAGGCAAACCATTGAATTCAAATATTTCTTAATTAAGTGCAACAAGGAACTACAAAAGAGAGGCAAGTGGATGATGCATTCCACCAAGTAATGGGGTAACTAACATGCCTTGGGTTGGAGATTCTGTTTTATTAAAATTTGTACACTATAATTAATATAGAAAAAACTCCTATAGCTTCACATTCCAGATTACCTTTCTTTCTAATTAAGATCTATACATGCAGCTAAAAAACAATCATGTAGCTTCACATTCCAGATTACCTTTCTTTCTAAAGAATATTTTTAAAGTGATGCAAATTTCATTTGTAACACCCACAACTTCATATCTTTCTAGAAGAAGAGTTTTGGAACCAACTATAATCAAATCCATTGAAATATGTTAAGCATTTTCAGACAAAATAGAATATATTATCCAGTAATGTACTTTAAAGAGAACCGCATTTCTTTCCAAACCATTTATCCGGTGTTAGAATTTTATCATTCAAGCTAGAATTATGTTAGGATCTTTAACTGAGAGAATAACAAGTACATAAATCAAACACAAGAGACAATGAACACAATGTTTTTCCTCGGGGAAGCCATAAATGGAGAAAACCCCGCAACTTCCTCATAGATAGAATCGGCACCAAAGTAAAACCCCAAAATAGGAAGATGATCTCTCGACAGTAGTAGCCTCTTTCTTTCTAGCCCCAACAACTTCTTATCTCTCAGTTATGCGCTACAACTGAGTGTGAGTGAGTGTGTGATAAATAGAGAGGCTCACTCTCTATTTATACTAATTCCCGACTTGACAATGACTCACTAGGGCCGAATTCACTAGGAGAGTCTAATAACCCTAGGGCCCCAGAACTGTGGGGACTTTAACCCTTAATCAATAGGAGGGTTACCCACAATGACTTGACATGACTTGTTTATATTATAGAAACTCTCGATTGGAACATCGGGGCATGACATGACTCAAAAAATTCCCAAAATAAACATTGGAGTACAATACATAAGATATACAAGTGAATACATTCCAAAGTTACAATTACATCAACACTCCCTCTTAACTAGGAAGGTATTCTCTCGACACAAATTATCAGCACAAGTCTTCTTCTCTGTATCATATGGATAATCATCGATTCCTCATCATCTTCATCTTCAAGTCATCTTCATCTTCATCTCAATCATCACTCAATCTGGATCATCATCATTGGATCTGGATCATCACTTAATTTGGATCATCTTTGCTGGATCAACATCACTAGACCTGGATCATCACTTGATGTAGATCAACATCACTGGATTTGGATCATCATTGGATCTGGATCAACATCACTGGATCTAGATCATCACTATATCTGGATCATCATTGGATTTGGATCATCACTGGGCCATCATTACTGGTGCTATCTCATGATTCTTCTCATCATAGGAAGTTCTACAAAGCCATCCATTTTTCATGCTGGTTGTAGGCCTATCCTACATGTAGGTCTTCTTTAGTGCTTATATCTGACCCTAAGTCAGAATGGCCTGCCCAGCACTTACATCTGACCATTAGAGAAACACATCCAACACCATGTCAGAAAGGCACGCCCAGCACTCACATCTGACCATGCGGGAACACATCCCACAACCCTTTCAGAAAGGCTCAGCACTCACATCCAAACATGTGGGAACACATCCCACAACCCTATCGGAAAGGCTCAACACTTATATTTAGCCATGTGGGAACACATCCTACAACCATGCTAGAAGGGCTTTGGACTTACATCTAGCCATGCAGGAACACATCTTGCAATCATGCTAGAAGGGCTCTGCACTTACATCTAGCCATGTGAGAACACATCCTGCAACCATGCTAGAAGGGCTCTCAACCCCAGGTTGAGGATTCCTGGTAAATGGCCAGGTGCCTCCATTCTCCCAGAGAATGGCATTAGCCCTTATATTTGATCAAGTGGGAACACATCCCTCAATCACATCAGAATGGCCCTGCACTTATATCTGATCATGTGGGAACAAATACCTCAATCAAATCAAAATGGCCCTCAGCCCCAGACTGAGTATTCCTGGTAACTAACTAGGTTCCTCCATTCAGAGAATGGCATTCAACACTTATATCTGATCATGTAGGAACCAATCCTACAGTCACATCAGAATGGCTCAGCACTCACATCTAACATGGAAGGAACCAATCCTCTCACCATGACAGAATGGTTTAGCCCTTACATCTGACCATGGAAGAACTTAATCCTCTCACCATGTCAGAATGGCTCACGAACTCATCATTTCCCTTTGGAGGGAACCTCGATATGGAGAACACCAAGCTTCGCCCTGAAGTACTCAAACTTCAGTCTAGCCAATGGCTTCGTCAACACATCAGCTATCTATTCGTCCGTCGCAACATACTGGAGATTCAATTCTCCTCTCTGCACCATATCCCTGATATAGTGATACTTGATCTCGATGTGCTTCGACTTGTCATGGAACACCGGGTTCTCCGACAACTTCACACAACTCTGGTTGTCGCAATATATACAAGTAGCATCTAACTAGAGATCAAATAAATTAGACAGTAGCTTCCTCAACCATACTACCTCGCAACTAGCTGAATAGGCTGCAACATACTCTGCTTCAGCTGTACTCAGTGCCACATAGGATTGCTTTTCCTGCTAAACCAAAAGATCACACCTGATCCCATACTGAAGCAACACTCTGAAGTGCTCTTCCTATCGATGGCACTGCCTGCACAATCTGAATCAACATAACCCTCCAGGTTAATATTCTTACTTGCTTCATACTTGAGCCCATAATCAACTGTACCCTTCAGGTACCTCAGAATATGCTTTGCATCAATCAAGTGAACATGTCTCAAATCTGTCAGGAACTGGCTCAAGGTGTTCACAACAAAGCAAATATATGGTCTCATGTTCATCAGGTACATTAAGGACCCAATCATCTGATGACACATCATATAATCAACTGCTTCTGATGAAGTATCACTCAATAGATTCAGTTTTGATGCCATAGGTGTGGTCATGTCCTTGCAGTCCATCATCCCAAATCTCTTCAGGATCTCTATCGTATATTTCCCTTGTCCCAGGGAAATGCATTCTGCATTCTACCACACCTCCATGCCTAGAAAATAATGCATCATACCCAAGTCCTTCATTTTGAACTCAACAGTAAGCTTCCTCTTCATATCAATAATCAACCCATCCATACCTGTTACAAATAGATCATCTACATACAGTAGGAGCATCACTGGGTTGCCATCTTCAACCTTGTAGTAAAGGTTGGAATCTTCTTTACTCTTGGTAAAGCCCAAATTGGATAGAAAGCAGTCATTTCTGCCGTAGCATGTCCTGGGTTCCTGTTTCAAACCGTTAAGGGATTTCTTCAATATACACACATGAGACTCCCTATCATGTGTCTCAAAACCGAGTGGCTGCTCCACATACACTTCCTCTTTCACTACATCATTCAAGAAAACAGTCTTGACATCCATCTGGTGTATCTTCCATTTCATCACTATAGCCAGAGCAAGTACTGATTTGATGGAAGTGTCTCTGGATACAAGTGCAAAAGTTTCTTCATAATCTATTCCTTCTTTTTTGGAGAAGCCACGAGCCACAAATCTTGCTTTATATTTTTCTATGTTGCCATCTGCAGCATGCTTTATTTTGTAGATCCATTTGGAAGTTACAATTGACTTCCCTTTTGGTCTTGGGACAACATCCCAAACATCATTATTCATGATCGATTGATACTCTTAGATCATAGCATCCTTCCATTCTTTCCTTTATGCCACTTCTTCATAGTTGGAAGGTTCTTTATCGATGAAATCACATAGTAATGCTACATACCCGGAGCAGTACCTGGTCCTCTTTCTTTCTCTGTGATTCTCTTCTGGAGCCCCATATCTTTCTGCACCTTGGATAGCTTCTTGTACCCAAGCAGGTTTCCTCTTATGAGGATTCTTCTCTTGAGGTGTATCTACAGGTTCTTGAGGTTCTTCTATTTCTTGATCTTCTTCTTGATATTTTTTGTTCATGGTTGTGTCGTGAATTCTGGGTGCTTCTGTTTCTTCAGGATCTTCAGCAGGTCTCTTTCTGGATTTGTTGTAAGCTGAGTCTTCGTCAAATGTTACATCCTTGCTGATATCGATCTTTTTGAATCCTAGGAAGTATATTCTGTAAGCCTTCAAGATTTTAGAGTATCCCACAAATATTCCCTTCTTTCCTGAAGGATCTAACTTTTTCCTCTTTTCTTTTGGAATGTGTATGTACACTAGACAGCCGAATATTTTGAGATGGCTGACTTCTGGTTTCTTTCCAGAAAAGACTTCTTCAGGTGTCTTGTTCTCGTGTACTCTGTGTGGAGTACGGTTCTGTAAATACACCACTATTCTGGCAACTTTTTCCCATATATGCATGGGAAGATCTTGATCATGAAGCATAGCCCTTGAAGCTTCCATGATCGTTCTATTCTTCCCTTCTAAAACCCCATTCTGTTGTGGATTATATGGAGTAGTTAACTCCCTCTTAATCCCTGAATCTTTGCATAATGCTTTGAATTCATTTGAAGTGAATTATCCACCATTATCTGATCGAAAGGTCTTGATCTTCTTTTCTGTGTGGTTCTCGGTTAAGGATTTGAATCAATTGAAGTTTCTGAATACTTCATCTTTGTTCTTCAAGAAGTATATCCGTGTCTTCCTAGAAAAATCATCAATAAAAGAAACATTGTATACATACCCGCTTAATGTGATGACATTGGACTGCATACACCGGAGTGAATGATTTCCAAGATTCCTTTTGCCTTGCTCTTGCTACTTGGAAATGTCTTCTTTGTGTTCTTTCCTTTTGCACATCCTTTGCAGACTCCATCATGTTTTACCTGAATTTTTGGAAGACCTTCAAAAACTTTGCTTGCAAGTGGTAGTGCTCTGTAGTGCACATGTGCAAGCCTTCTATGCCAAAGTTCATTTGGCTCTACTGTGTAATGGACTAAATCTTGTTCTGGATGGCCCTTCAATTTGTATAGACCTCCCTCTTGTTCCCCAATCACTACTGCATCATCAAAAGTCTTTCCCTTTGGCCACATGAGAACTTGGCTATCTACAAATGCAACCCTCATGCCTTTTTCATCTAATGCAGATATGGAGAGGAGGTTTTTCTTTAGTCCTTGTACAAACAATACATCTTGCATATTCATAGAATTTCTAGAGTCTATCTTATAGGAGGATTCCCCACTACCTTTTATTGGATACTGGCAGTAATCACCAATTTTTACCTTGTGAGGTGAGTCATGTTCACATAGTTTCACAAAGGATTCTTTGAATCCAGTCATATGTTTGGAAGCACCATTATCTATAAGCCAATCATTGCTTCCCTATGAGATAGCTCCCGTGAGAGTGAAGATTAGCACATATTCTTGATCACTTGAAGAATCATCACTTTCTTGTCTGATTCTCTTTGTGGAAGGTTCATCATCCTCTACAACATGAGCATGATGTCTTCTCTTGTTTCCCTTCTTCCTATGGGATTTAATCTTGTTTCTAGGACAGTCTTTGGCAAAGTGTCCTCTTTCATCACATGTATAGCATCTTAATTTAGATAAAAATTTTCTAGTGTTATCTTTCTGGTGGAAGTTCTTACCTCTGGAGTGATGAGATCTTCTTCTGCCTTTCTTGGAGTGAAATGTGAGAGCTTGATCTTCACTTCCCATCTTTTCTTCTTGAGTTGATATTCAATCTTCTTCTTGAGAGAATTCTTCCCATAGTCTGTTGAACTTGACTAGATTCTTTCTGGCACAGATCCGTTGAATGAAAGAGTCCCATGTCCTAAGGAGACCATTCAAGGTGGTCATCACAATCTATACATTTTCCACTTCTTAATCCACTGCTTCAAGTTGTTCTTTGATCTGAGAGACTCTTGTAAAGTAATATTGGATGGTTTCTGCATTCTGGATCTTTACATTCTTCAATTAGTTTCTCAAAGTCATCTTCCGATTTATGTTCTTCCCTTCAAACAATTTGGTCAAGGCATCAAACATAGCTTTAGGTGTTTTTAGGGAGGACACCTATGGTATGAGGTGATCCTTGATTGAATTAGAAATAATCCTCTTATCCATGACCAATTTCTTCTTGTGTAAGGCCTTAGCCTCATCTCCCTCTGGAACTGGAACCTCCTCATTGATATAGGACTCCAACTCATTTTCTTCCAGGACCAGGGAGATCCTATACTTCCAGGATTGAAATTTATCATCTCCCTCAAGCTTTTCATCAAGCTTGGTATGATGAGACATCTTAACTGAGAACCTCAAATGGAAATACAAAAGATTTATATCTTACCAGGTTAAGATGTCGGATCTGGATCTTGAGCTGAAATTTTGTAGTGCTAGTTCAGTTGCAGATTAGGGTTTAACTTTCTTGGAGTTTTGTCCAACCAAAAGCTTTGATCTTGATCTCTAAACTTCGATTTTTAGGAGGAGATCAATCTAGGCATGGGCTCACTCAAAAATTCCACTTCTGTGGAAAGCCCTAATTTTCGGCAGCAGTGTCGGGTCAAAAACTGAAAATGCTTAGGATCAAATTCTGCTTCGACAGAAAAGATGTGCCCTAGAGAGGAGAGTCAGCCCAACCCTCTTTTGCTGAAAATCTATGGAGAGAGATCCAAAAAGTAGGAAGCCCTAGTTTCCACAGCTACATAGTGTCTTCTTCTCAGGTTAGCTCTGATACCATGTTAGAATTTTATCATTCAAGCTAGCATTATGTTAGGATCTTTAACTGAGAGAATAACAAGTACAACAATCAAACACAAGAGACAATGAACACAATGTTTTTCCTCGGGGAAACCATAAATGGAGAAAACCCCGCAACTTCCTCAGAGATAGAATCAGCACCAAAGTAAAACCCCAAAACAGTAAGATGATCTGTCGACAGCAGTAGCCTCTTTCTTTCTAGCCCCAACAACTTCTTCTCTCTCATCTATGTGCTACAACTAAGTGTGAGTGAGTGTGTGATAAATAGAGAGGATCACTCTCTATTTATACTAATTCCTGACTTGACAATGACTCACTAGGGCCGACTGCACTAGGAGAGTCTAATAATCCTAGGGCCCCAGAACTGCGGGGACTTTAACCCTTAATCAATAGGAGGGTTACCCACAATGACTTGACATGACTTGCTTACATTATAGAAACTCCCGATTGGAACATCGAGGCATGACATGACTCAAACACTTCCCGGAATAAACATCAGGGTACAATACATAAGATATACAAGTGAATACATTCCAAAGTTACAATTACATCAACATCCGGTTGGTCCATACCCATAGTACAAATCTCAATCTCGGGCCATGAACATGACCATGATAAACTAGAATTTTCTACAACATTTCAGTGACCCATACCCAGGGCCGCAACAGGAATTTTCCAACAGGTTTGAATGTAGAGAGCCAGCGATAATTTCTCAGGGCTGCAAGGTGCCCAGAATTTCTTAGAATTGGCTCAGCCTAGGTTTTTAGGGTATGAAATTATCCAATATTTGTCTTTTAGGCTAAATTCATGCCCAGAACTATTGTAGGTGGTTGTGGCTTATCATTTTGGGGCTGTGAGGTGACTTTAGACCATTGTTTGCACTCAGAATTGTCTAAAGTTCCAAGATCTAATGGTGATGCTGAGTGGCTGCTATTTCACCCATAAAATACCTCTCTATGACTATTTGGGATTTTGTTTGAGGGCTATAATGTGCCCAGAGCTCTGTTTTGTGGCTTTTTGATCATTTGACGACTAAATCATTTACATATTTGGATATTTAGTGTTTTTTATCGCTATTAATGGGATGAAATATGCCCAGCCTCACCTAAATTGTAGATGAGGCTGTCTTATCACTATTTCTATCCACAAACTTTCCCAGATTTGGGGGTTTATTGTTGTTTTTAGTTATAGTTCCTACCCAGAATTGGAGTAATTCTTATTACTGCTATCTAGGAGGTCATAAAATAGGGATGCAAATAGTTTGGAGAAGAGAGACAAGGCTGGAGGTTCCATACTATGCATAGGTGACCATAAATCTACTACAAATTAACCTTTGGTTTCACTGTTGCTTACTATAAATCTCTCCTATTAGGGCTTCAACTGTAGGCTGGAAATAATCCTATATTCATGAGTTAGGTAATATGAATAAAACACAGCATAGCTCCTAGTCCAAAGCAAGTCACCATACTTTAGGGAATGATCACACAAGCATCCAACTAGGTCATAAATCCATGGTAAGTCTAGTCACTAAGAAAAACATCATGTTCAATCAAGGTATGGACATGAGCCTGAGCCTAAACCTAGGAGCTTGGACCTTCAAATATTCCCATAGTAGTCTATTGGACTATCGCTTCTTTGATTTCTTTTATGACTGTGCAATTCCTAACATAAGACTAGTTTCCTTGGGTGAGACTTGAGATCGTATTGAAATGCATTTATCTTTCATTGAAAATTTTCTCTATCTTTTCCTCCTGTGCCCTAACTTTGGTTTCAATCCCATCACACTTCTTGTTCTGCTGCTCCATATGGTTGTTCATATGGTCAATGGACAGTTTCATTCCTTCCATCTGGGAATTCATCCTCTTTAACATCTTAATGTTCATAATTTCATTGAGGGCTTCTCCCCTATCTATTCTTAGTTCAAAGAATGAACCATCTCTTTCTTCGTCTGCTTCAATGAGCATGCTTAGAATTTCCCAGGCTTAAAAAATATAGAGTAGTTTACAGAAAGGAGGGAGGGTGTGCAGTGTAGACTGCTCTCCTACAATTTGAACTAAATAGGAATTTTCCATGATTTTGAAAGTAGAGAGCCAACCATTGTAAACTTACCAATTTATCCCACCTGATTGGAAATCTGGGGTCAGGTCTTTAACTCTCGATCTTTCACAATAGCTACATCAACACCCCAGTCCACAACATTGAACACAATCCCACTTGCATTACCAAAACCATAGCATAGAACCATAATGCACAGCTTGAATGCAAAGGAGGATAAGGTGAGGCAGAGTTAATTAATTTTTAGTGCCGTTGTGGCTGCTATTGCTCTCATGCATAGGTTTGAAATTTTTTTGAAGACTCTTCTTTAACTGCTGCTATGTGAAAAATCACCAAAAATGTTCAAAATCTGGTCCACAATGAATATCTTCCCTCTTTCTTGGTTGTTAATTAATTTTATGGGGCTGCAACGTACCCATAATTTCTTAGAATTGGCTCAGCCTAGGTTTTTAGGGTCTAAAATTATCCAAGATTTGTCTTTTAGGCTAAATTCATGCCTAGAACTGTTGTAGGTGGTCGTGGATTATCATTTGGGGTTGTGATGTGACTTTGACCGCTGTTTGCACTCAGAATTGTATAAAATTCCCAGATATTATGGTGATGCTGAGTTGTTGTTGTTTCACCCATAAAATACCTCTCTATAACTGTTTGGGATTCTGATTGAGGGCTGTAATGTGCCTAGAGCTCTGTTTTGTGGATGTTTGATCGTTTGATAACTAAATCATGCACAAATTTGAAGATTCAATGTTTTTATCGCTTTTAAGGTGCTGAAATATACCCAGGTTCACCTAAATTGTAGATGAGGCCATCTTATCACTATTTCTATCCACAAACTTTCCCTGATTTGGGGGTTTACTGTTGTTTTTAGTCACAGGTCCTACCCAAAATTGGAGTAATTCTTCTTACTTTTGTATAGGAGGTCATAAAATAGGGTTGAAAACATCTTGGAGAAGAGAGACGAGGCTGGAGGTTCCATACTATTCACAGGTGACCATAAATTTACCACAAATTAACCTTTGATTTCATTGTTAGCTTCCATAAATCTCTCCTATTAGGGATTCAACTATAGGCTGGAAAAGATCCTATATTCACGAGTTAGGTACTATGAAGAAAACACAACATAGATCCTAGTCCAAAGCAAGTCACCATACTTTAGGGTATGATCACACAAGCATCCAACTAGGTCATAAATCCATGGTAAGTCTAGTCACTGAGAAAAAAATCATGTTCAATCAAGGTATGGACATGTCACCCCCCACTGAAAGTGTGATGGAGATCACAAGTGGACAGCCATGTAAAATGGGGGGTAACACCTTTATTCATGGTTTATTTGATTGCAGAAGAGTATTTTTTTTGCTATGGAGGATTTTTTTTTGCAGCCTTGGATTTGAGAAGGAGACCTCTTCTAAATCGGGAAAAATGTTTTTTTCAATCTTCTTTTTTTGACTCATTATCAGTCTGCTTAGTTGGATCTTGACAGTCTTTCCTCTGACTTCTTTTGGTTTCTATTCAATCATCTAAGGGGTAGGCACTTTAGGAGTTACATAGTGCATTTCTTATAAAGTAACTTCATTGTCCTTTTCAACTTCCTCATGCTTTAGGGGTGTGATAATACCCTATTTACTTCCTTCACCTTTTTTGGTGTTGGGAACAATGTATTCGACTGTATGGACAACTCTTGAAAATTTTGGTCAACCTTTGGCTAGTAGTTTAACTCTTTAGCCTCACCTCCAACTCCATAATCGTTTACAACATTAACAAACTCTTGGAAAACCTGATGCCCTTTTATTTTGAGGGTCTCTACTGTCATACTGTTAAGCATGCTACAGGGATTACCATTATTTATTTATTGAAAAGACATTGCATTAAAGAACTAGGTGTCAAATTATTGGTTCAATGGGAAATGAGATCATAGCTGCAGGAAGAATCGAAGGACAAAGGTTAGTATGCTGATGTTCCTAGAATACCCTCAGCCTTTCATGCTTCAAGACCAAAGGAAGGGAATAGATTAGAAATCCCTTATGTAGGATATTATATCAAAGTTGGAGTAAAGGAGGCAGGAGCAGGAGTCTTGGAAAACTTGGTTATGATTAGCCTTGGAGATGTCCTAGTACAATTGTTCTACTGCACCAGAGTGTTGTTTAGGCTTGACATACCATAGTAAAACTGTAGATGCCTGGGCATCGAATGTGACACTAATTATTTGTCTGGTGCTGGTTTTATACTTTGGGTTTGGTGCCCTTATGATTGGTTAGTAAGCCATTCATTGTTGTGAGAAGAAATTTTATGAAAAGGATGCAATGAAAACTGAATGTGTTGCTTCACATAAACATGGTCATAACCCTCAACCAGGATCCATTAATTCTACTCTTCAGTTCCGGTTTGGCAGTGAGAGAGAAAAGAATTCTCTTACATATACTAAAAGTTATATATTCTATATAAAAGACTTCCACTGCATTTGAAGGGTTTGCTAGAGATCACTTCCAAAGATACAGTCTTTCCATTCTCTACATGTGATGCAAGCATGGAGGGTGCAGAGATCTCTTTCGGAAGTGTTGTTGAGAATAACAGTTTGGCTAAGCCCAGGTCCACTCAAATTGGATCATAACGTGTATGCTGGTCTGAAGCGCTTCTTGATGAATTTTGTGGCTAAATTTGATGGAGTATGCAGTCAAGAGTTTTCTTTGTTGTTCTACTTCCAGTCAAGCATTGAAATATTTATCTCAGTTGCAATGGAATGCACAAATGAAGAACTATGGGCTGACTTACACATCAAGGTGATTTTGGATACAGTTGTGAATCGCAATTATCAACTGATTTGCTTAGGAAAATCATGTGGAGCTTCTCGGTTTCAATATGTTGGAAAGAGAATGGTTGGCGGTTCATGGAAGTTATATTTTGGTGGGGGCGGCTTGGTCAAATATCTTTTAAGAATCAAAACTTGAATCGTCGAAATTTGAATTCTCCAAATTTCCAATCCATTTGGAACGCACTGTAGGAATCATTATTTTATTTCTTAAAAGTGGGATGGGATGTTCCCACATGGAGGTCATGGGTTTTTTATGTACTGTGTATTTTGGTGGTGTATTTAATATTGTGTTCATTAGTTGTTAGGAGGACTGAATGTTACTTCTTTTATCTAGTTTCAATTATTGTAAGTGATATGTTTGTTCTTGTTGAGCCATTTTGTAATAAATAAGTAAATTGTTTTTATCCCTCTAACAAATGGTGAACCACCAATTTTGAACATAAATAATAAAGTGGTTAATAATTAATTTATGAGAATAAAGTGGTTTAACCACTAGTTTGTTAAAAAGGTTTAGAAAAAATATTTGTTTCTTCTTCATAAAACCAAAAGAGAGGACCCTTTGTGTCTTAGAAACTATGTACTTATGACATTTGATATAAATTTTTACAAATTTTGTTAAAGATTGGTTAAGATAAGTGGGGATTTTTGTCCTTTTTAACCTCACCTAAGGCTAGATTTAGGGAATTAATATTATTTTATTGTAAGATTGAGGTAAGGCTACAAACTATTATATATAAGGGTTGGTATTCTCCCTTATTTGGTCATGGTTGGATTATGAAATATCTCCAATTTTTGGAGCCTCATTATTATATCTTTCATGGATTTGGAAGTGGTTTCCAATTTTTACCTTTAATGTTGTTGATGATGTATGGAATTGCTAGAACATGCTATTAGGGCCATAGAAGGACAATATTGTCACATTGGAAGGATTGCGAGAAAGATTTTCCTTCTATCTTTTGTTGTTTCATACAATAACGTTTCATTTGTTCTAAGTCATCTGTAAGGAGTAAGGAACTAGGAATATTTCATTGTATGAGGCACACCCTACTGTCATTGTTTTGAGTTAAAACAGAAAAGGGACTCCTAGTGATTTCTACGATTGTGATGTAAAATGTAAGGTTTATTTGGTTGGCATTGCAAGAGATCCAATTCTCCCAAACCATTCATGAACTTCCCCATATTCCATTGGTATTATTTCTTCTTGAATCCATTTTTCCCTTCAGGGATTGGCATTAGTATTCAAAACCTTCCATCACCAATACTACAATGAAAATACCTCAAGTTTTTCTAAGGGTAACTCTTCAAATCACCCTTGAGATCTCATTGCCATAGCATAACAATCATATCTTAGGGAAGCCCCCCTTGAGTTGGAGAAGAGAAAACCAAAAGTGTAGGGAGGTAGTTATGTAAGGTACCTTTTTGGGGAAATTAGGCACAATATCCTAAGTATTTCAAAGAGGCTTCAAAACTTTGACATTCAAAACATTCTTTCTCGACACCCTCATTGACAATGGATTTTACATTGAATTCATAGTTATGAGACAACTGGGGAAGATTAAGGGAAGTGATATTAGGTTATGGTAGGCTTGAAAAAATGATATATGTGGATTCTAAATATGGTGTGGTTGAGGAATATTCACAAATAGTTCACATGCATCCTCCTTCAATACTTTGTTTAGTTTCAAAACTAGGAAAAAATAGTAAACTAGTCTTTCTTGGTTTGGTTCCCAATACCACCGAATCTCTCCAAATTTATTATGGAAGTGAACTATGGAATTTAAAACATCCTAATAGTCCTTGTACATTCAATATTCGAATCATAAAATTCGTTTTGACATGTTATTCAAGTTTGCACAATTTTGGCCAATTTCTAGCTTTGGACTAGTGAAACTCAAGTTGATTCAAATGCACCCAAATGAATTCAAATTATATATGGAAGGGATTGAGGGATATTAGGAAATACTAATGCATATTATGAATTCTCATATAGTTTTGAAATAATTCTACAAATTGCTTTTGACCCTAGGGAAAAAATGATAATAACACTAGGAAAATCGATGTTAAAACCCCCAAGGGTAGATAATACTTTTGGATCTCCAAATGCAGTACGACCCTCCAAAATTCCAGAAAAGAGTATGGGGGTGCATATAAAACATCAATTTCTATCATTATTCATGTTTATTAATATTTTCAAACTGATTATGAGGCGCAACATCTGTATGATAATTTTCATGGAAATTGCTTATGGGGAAATTACATTACTAGCTTAAGTTTGGCACATGAGCAATAGGATAAATGGTTCAGATACTAACATGAAATATAATGGCCATATATATCATACAAATTACTGTCTCCAACAACATTAAACTCAAATAAAATTCCTCATACAAATCTGATACAAAACTCTTTCAAGCTTGTAGCCAAATTCATGAAAACTAGTTATTCATGAGCATGGGAAAGTAATCATTTCACACATGGATTTATTTTTTTCAAATTATGGGGCATATGGACATAAGTGTAGTTAATAATTTTTTTATTTTTCATTAGTTTTTTTTCTCACAAATTTTCAGAAAAATCAAAAATATTTTAAGTTTTGTAGTTTCTCAAATTGTTAAAAAAAAGGTTTCATTAGTTTTCATTTACAAAGAAATAGGAAAAAATTGCATTGTTAGTTGCATTCACTTTGAAATTTTTACACATCATTTGATTTCACTTTGTTGAGTCTATAACATCATCTAGTCTCATTTCTCTACTTTGAGTAGTACAACCATTTAAAGAATGTTTAACTTACAATCTATTAGTAATTTTATTTTTATAGGTTCGTGCATCAACTAGCTTAGGATAGGTTTTTGGAATAGGAGATTTAAACTATCCAAAAAACATTGATTTCAAACATAGTGACCTATATTTAGGTAAATCCACTTCTACAAGAGATAATTTGGAAGGATCCTCTCACACAGGAGTTAAGCGCGAGGCTGCGTGAGAGCTCGGTTGAGGAGATACCCCTCCACTTCCTTGTTCGATCGTTTACCAGGATTGGTGTGCGATTGGGGATCTTATAAATACCACTACTTGGGACCCATGAGGCACCAGTATTGACAGGGTTTTGGGCTTAGCTACTCTGCCCATGCACATCGATCAGGCCAACGACTGTTTCGTCGGACTCTCGGTGTAGATTTGGTAGCCTTAGTCTCCAAAAACTAGGATCTTACATAGGTGGTATTGGAAGGATATTTCCAGTACACCTAGGACATACGTGGAAGGTAACCTTGGTTGAAAATTTGGGAGGGTGGTTGGGTGATTCCAGCACTTGCACCCAAAGAAATCTTCACGAGATTCCAAGTAACCATCCTTCGATCTTCATTGGTTGGACTTGGACCCTAATCATCCTAGGATTTCCATTGGAAGGTGTATCTTTTATCTGATGTGTCTTTGTTACTTAGGAGATTTTTAGTGTGTGATGTTTGGTTTGTATGTGCTTAGTTGTCCCTTAGGTGTGTGAGTCAAATTTATAGCTGCGGAGGATCAAATTCTTTGTAGGTATAGAAGGTTGCAAAACCTTCCTCTGTTTGTTATAGTGGAGCCTAAATTTGAAGTTAATCATGGATGGATTTAGTTTACTAGGTTTAAATTTTCTAGCCTATAGAATTCATGTCATCATGGATATCTTACAAATTGTATTGATTTTATTTCTATTTTCTCATGCAGGTTTCACTTTGGGTTTCTAGATTTATTTGATATTTCAATTGTGAAATATTCAATGAGATTTCAAACAACGACTGTGGAAAGAAAACATCAAAACAGAGGGATGCATTCTCATACTTTTAGAAGCCTCAATCTAAGAATCCTGATTCTCTTCATGATTCAAACTCTTTTGAGCAACACATCAATGAGAGAGATGTCAACACTTCTGAGAATGCATCTAATAACCATATAAGGAATGATTAAATAGGTTCCTCTAGTGAACCAAGTGAGATAAATGCAATTCAACCAGAAATTGACAATGATAACGTTGAAGGTTTTTCCTTGGGAGGAAACACAAGTCATTCACAATCACAAAAAAAGAAGAAAGGCCAATGGGATGCAAGGAGAAAATTCCAATCAGAATGGGCCTCAAGATTTCCTTCTATTGAACCAATAACTTCAATAAATGAGAATGAAGCTGCACGAGAAGTTAAATGCATTGTATGTAGTTGGAAACTGGGTAAGACAGTAAAATTGCAAATGAAGTTAGATACAATAGAGAAGCATGCGGGAAAGATTTATGTCAAGAAAATTTAAAATGGTGAGTAGAAGTCTATTACCAAATGGAAATATTTTGAGGAATGTCGACATGTCAAATATCAATAAGAATATAATAAATACTTAATAAGTAGGATTAAACTTGAGGCTAGTTGAGGGACTATCACATCGCTATTTGCAAAAACAATGGAAAACAAATTACTATCAAAGACGACACATTTAAGCACTGTATTTCACATCTTATCTAGAGGTCACCCTATGACAGATTATCCAGATTATAAGAACTATGTATCTTTTCTTGATGTATCAAATTTTCCATCTTCTCACTGGTCTATAACGAGTGGTTGGGAATGTGAAAAATATCTAGCTCAAGTAGAAAAGGATAACTTGAAAGAGAAGATTGCAAATGCCATATTGTTTTACTATATTTGGATGTAGTTACAACTATTGATAATACTTCATGGGTATGCATGAGTATTTATATGGTTAATGGTCATATTAGGCATTTATATCTACTTGGGATTCAAAAAATGAAGAAGAGTTCTACAGCTGCAAATATTCATGAACTTGTTATTAAGACTTTGAAGAAAATTGGTGCTATGGATGATTTAATGATCACAAAAAGGTTGGTATGTGTTGGAGCAGATGGAGCATCAATAATTCAAGGACAAAGGAATGGGCTTTGTGTCAAACTACAACTATTAGCTCACCGTTTATGATCAGTATTCATTGTATGGCTCATAGGATGAATCTTGCATTTAAAATAGTAAGCAAGTTTCCACTGGTTTCAAAAGTGGAAGAACTTGTACGTGAGACTCATGCATACTTTTGTCGTAGTCCTAAGCGATTTACAGAGTTTCAACAATTTACATATGGTATTATAGATGGAAAAAAACTATTAAAAGATGTTGATACAAGATGGATTTCACTGAATGGACCACCTCAAAGACTATTTAGTGAGTACAAATCATTGGTAGGGGTGATGTATGAACATCGCTTTAGTGTAGAAAAATCTCAATATCTTCTCTTTCGACTAACTAATATAGATACATTATTAACATTGGATGGAATTCTTCCTTTGTTTCATGAAATTAATTTCCTTGTCAAAATGGCTCAGAGTTGTACAATGTATATTGCAGAGTACACAAATTCAAGGAAATTAGCATGCCTTGCATTGGATAATTTGTATACGATGCCAAGGTATTTTACAAGTTCAACGCTTAACGGTTGGACTACTCTCATTGATCTAGAAAAGATTGAAAATAATTTGAAATTTGATGAAAAAGGGAGACTATGTATGGTAGTGCGTGGGTATATGGTTCTCTTTCATTATGTTAATAAGATGAGACAAACCACCAAAGAGTGTCATGTGTCAAGAGATCAGTTCAATGATATTGTGATTTCAGTGAGACACAACTTGATACAAATTTCACAATAATTATCATTAGAGATAAGAGAACAATTTCCTCGGGATGAATTATTGGAGGCCATGTCTGTGGTATACCCTCAATATTGGAATAAGGAAAAATGTATAGACACTTTGACAGTTGAATTTTCAACAAAATTGAGTATTTTAGTGCACCACTTTGTTAGGAATGTCAAGGTACAAAGAGAATACATTGGAGGTATATTAGATTCATCAAAATTATATGAGCAATAGACTTGCTTTGCTGAAACAATGTTAGATCAATATATTCATTTGTCAAAACCTATAGAGTATGGTGCAGTAACCAAATTATGGATTTTAGGTGAAAGTCAATTTTTACAAGAAAACATTTCGGAGTATTTCAAATTACTAGATTTATGTCAAACCATGATTTTGGGATCAGTGGAAGACGATTGAATGTTTACTGCATTATCATTCTTGAAGTCAAAGTTGAGGAACAAGCTTGATAAGAATGTGGATAATTGTTTAATATTATATGTAACAAAGTATGACATCACCAATTTTCCATTCAATAGAGCTCTAGCACTTTGGCGATCAAATTGTGAGAGAAGAGGAGAATGCAATATAACAAATGTTTCCAACGAACTTGATACATAACATAATGTTTTGGAGATTCATAATGATATTTAATATACAGAAGTTCATGTTCAACATGCATAAGGTGAGGGTTGACATCAGAATTGAGAATTTAATATCACACATGACAGGAGAAGGATTACCATATATAAAATTCAACTTTGATTTCAGGTAAAAATATGTTCTCTAGTCTATACTCTGTATTAAATATAAAAATATTGGAGCTACATTTCTTTGATGCAATCTATTTGAAGTTTGATGTTTTGATAGTTAACTAACACATTGTTTTTTTCTTTTATTTGGCAGGAAATTAAGACAGGACTTATCTATTTATAGATAGTGTCCTAGTATTAAAGGTTAAATAATTAATTTAACAATACTTCTACTCAGCAATAATGGACTCACTCAAAAGTTAAAACTTTTTAACTTTGATATGTTGGAAGATATTAATGGTTTGTTGTTTCTTGCATTTGGAGCATTTTTTCAAATTTTAAAGTTTGTGTTTATTTTGGTTAAATTTATTTTTATTCTCTTGATACTTGATTGCATTTTAGCCCTTTGTAATAGCTTGATTAGTTTCATAAATGGCTTGTTTGTTTCTCAAATTTGGATTGCATTTATTTTTCTTATATTTGTATTCCCTTGATACTTGATTATGATTTGAGCCCTTTGTAGCCCTTTGTAGCATTCAATGTTTTTTTTATAATTATTATTGTTCTTTTTAAATATTTGATGTTTTGAGGAAATATGCTTCCATTTTCTTTCACTTTGTTGCATGACTTAAGCATCTTCACCATTTTAATTTTAGAATCTGTTATGCCATATTTTATATTTTCTTTGGAAAGACGTTTTGGATTTTAGAAATGGAAATGAGATCCGAGTTGCTAAGCCAAGAGAAAAATGGTCTATGCACTGGCTTACTAGGTTCCTATGCATTCATCATAGGAGACCTATTGACATTGAGACCAACATTCATCTAATGGAATTTTATTGTTGATTTGATGACTAAAGGATCATTACATGGAGCCTCTAGGATTCTCGTCATATTTATAAATTAAGCTTGAAAGAATATGTTGAGGTATGTGTTTCTAAAATTTTCCCTATTGTGAATCATAGATGACGAGCATTTGTATTTTATGGAAAGTTTGTAAACTAAAAAAATGTGTTATTTTTCGTTTTAATGTTTTGTGAGGTACTTTATTATCTTTCTCGTATACAACTTATTCACCTTGATTGTAGGTCATGTAAGAAAATGAGGGAAATCTTTCTAGAAAGATGTTAATGTCAATGTGGATGCTATGCAACCATCCATTGAAGTTTTTTAGATTGAGGGGGATGGTTGGGCCCAACATACTTTGTGAAAATTGATTTTACATTGAGTGTAGTATGATAAATGAGCTTCACACTTTGATAAAATGTTCTATTGTAAATTGCAAATATTTATGAAATTATCTCTCCATTTTATCTCCAAGGAGGTTTGAACTTAGTAGTATACAAGTAGTTGTGATGAATAAAGTCAACAATTTAGATTGAAAATTTGATTTTCTTTACAAAGTGTTCTAATGCAAGAGTATGTGACAATTCTAAAGTAAATACAACATCATCTAGGTAATTTTATTAAGTCAAATTTTGTGAAGACTTAAGTTTATATCTTTCAATGAAAAATTAGCCAAAATTTACAAGATTTTTAATTTTGTTAAATATTCGCTAAATATTATACAAGGTTTTCTAATTTTGTGAAAGATTCATCTAATTTCACAAGATTTTATAATTTGTGAAAGATTCGACAATATTTTACAAGATTTTATAATTTCATGAAAGATTCGCCCATATTTTACAAGGTTTTATAATTCCATGAAATATTCACCAAAAAAATATATACATATTATATTATTGATAAAATAGCCTTTGTACTTTCTCATGTATCATGGGGATTCACCCATTTATTATATATATAAATTTAGGGGGGGGTTCTTAAAATTTTCCCTGATCTCCACCTTCTATATACCTCCCTCACTATCCCTCCCTCCATATAACTCTCTTTATCATTCACCCCCACTCCCTATTTGTTGCTCACCCATCCCTCCCTCTCTCGCACACAATATATATCTCTCTCTCACACAAACACACACTGTGTGTGTGTGTCTCCCTCACTTCCCATATCTCATAATATCTCTCTACCTTCCCTATACCTCCCTCGCTATCCTTCCCTCCATCACTCTCTCTATATTTCTCACCCCTCTCCCTTTATCGCTCACCCATCCCTCTCCTCCCACATAATATTTGTGTGTGTGTGTTTCCCCCCTTCTCTCACAAACTACCTTTGTCTCTCCCTCTCTCTCCACCTTCTATTTACCTCCCTTTATCAATATCTCCCTCCCTTCTCCCTTAATTACCATCCCTCTATGCCATTATCCCTCCCTCCCTCTCTCTGTGTCTGTCTCAACTTGTATCCCTCCCACTCCCTCCCTATCTCTATTCACTGTCCCTCTTCATGTTTCTCTCTTTCACAACCTCCCTCTCTCTCCATCTCTCAATCCTCCACCCTCTGTATTTGACACCATCCATCTCTCTCTCTCACCCACTCTCTCTCTCACTCTCTCTACATTTGTGAACCTGCTCCTTTCTCTCCTCATGTCTATTTCCCCGTCACCCCTTAGACACACACACCTTCTATCACTGCCTCAATATCTCTTTCCTTCACTCTATCTTCAACCCTCCCTCACCCCCCTCCTCTCTCTCTCTCTCTCTCTCTCTCTCTCTCTTCTATGCTTTCAACTTATCCCTTCTTCTCAACCCCCTACCTCATTATGATCCCTATTATCTATTTTATCACATCTCATTCCCATCTCTTCAATTTCCCCCTCCTTCGTCTCTCTCCTCCAACACATCCTATTCCTCCTTTAATACTCCATATCCACTTTTCCATTCACCAATCCTCTCTCTCATCAAACCATAACCAACTTCTTCCCCTCCACCTTATCCCCCTTCGTCACTCAAGTTTTGTGTACTGCTTCTAACCCTATACATCTTCAACACCTCTTCTCCTCCTAACAATTCTCTCAATCCCCACTCCCCTTCACCCTTGTATCCCATAATGTTCCCGTTCCCTTCATCTTTCTCCACTCGAATTTAGAACATCCTCCTAGGATCTTGACCATTCCCAACCCCCTCTCAACTATCAACCATCCTCACCTGAACTTCCAACATCTTTCTAGGCCCTTAACCCTTCCCCACCCCCTCTAAACTATTATCCATACATTTGACATATTACATATAGTGCTAGATTTTTAGCTCTACAACACGTGTTTGCATGTTATAGTTATATAACGTGCTCGCATTTTGTAGTTATATAACGTGCACGTGTTTATTAGTTTAATATCGCGCACGTGTTTGTTAGTTTAATATCGCACACGTGTTTGTTAATTCTACAAGGCGGGGAATGTAATTTGAATTTTAACATGCCAATTCACTTACTCGCATGTCACCAATAGTCCTATGTGTATGGTTTGGAATTTGCTTCGGTAATACCAAATCTATGCTATGGTATATGATAAACCATAGCTATTTGGGCATTTCCCCCATTTTCTAAAGAAGTTGTTGTTTACACACTCATTACAGTATGCTACACAACCATTTTTGACGAAATATTAAACATAAATATCATTTTTAGAAGATTTTAAATATGTAAGTTTTATTAAAAAATATTATATTTTCATATTTTTTTTCAATTTCTATTGTGTCCTAACTCCTTAACTCAAAATACATGTTGTTAGTGTTTTTCCCATAACTTTTTCAATTCGTAATCATTTAAAAAAAATTATATGGTGCACTAGAAGACACTAGCCTCTACATTCTATTAAAAACCCATTTCATGATTATTTCATTAAGACCTTCAAAGGTTGCACCCACAAAAGACGTACCATTTTCGAGGAATGATCACTTAGATAATTATAAAAATAAAAATTGATGATTTTATTTTCGAAAAATCGTGCTGCATTAGGGTTATATATTCTCTACATGCATGTAAAGTTTTGTATCCCGAAAGCATCATTTAAGCCCTCAAAGGCTACACCCACAAAAACATATACCTTATCATTTTCCTATAAAAAAAAGTGACTGTTAGAAAAAATGAAATTTGACATAGTTATAAAAATTTTCATGACATAAACCTTATATATTTGGAAACATGATTCAATTTCCCAAATTTAATTTTTTTTACTCAAAGCAAGATATTTTGTGTAAGTATCTCAAAAAAACAATTACGTTGAGGGATGCCTGATTTTTCAGTTTTCTATTGCATCTAACATGCCAATAGTGACCCTCATTAGCTTGCACTATCCCACACGATTTGCCTACATATCCAACTTTACTTTTTCATTTATGAAAGTTTGATAATACGCTATGGATTCAAATCCTTTTACCATCAGTTGCACTCACAGGAGCATCGTAAATAGAGTAAGGTCCTTTAAGCACAAGTTGTGATACATGTAGTTGATACTTATAGATGAGTGAGCTCCAACTACGAGATTCTTTATTCCTAACTCTTTGGCAAGCAACACATCTTGATAAAAAGCTAAAATCGATGCTAAGTTATTGGTTTCATTGCTTATGCTTTAAAAAAATTACTTTTTATTTAAAATTTATTCATGATCAAACACACACAACCCCTTTGACTAGTATAAATAAACATACAATAATTAACTTAATATAAACTAAATAATAATCATTTACAAATATTTTTATATATAAAATCAATTCAATCATATATATATAAACCATGAAAAGAAACATCATACAAAGCAAATTATTATTTTATCAACTTACTATATTATTATACTAACGAATTGCATGATACCAAATTTTAGGACATTTCATTTATGTAACTATGAAAAATAATCCTGTCATATTTTTCGTTTTTTTATATTGTAACTTCCACAAAATTAATTATAATTCCAAATTTAAAACTCTGAATAAAAGCCATTTCTTATCTAAATCAAATCTCTCATTTTCAAATTTCATTTCATTTTATGGTAATTATTATGTTATTGACATCTCCCTTATATTCTTATGTTTTAGTTTTTTTTAATATTTCATTCCAATTTACGAATTTATTAAAAATCTTGTTTTGAAATTATTTATTTATTTTATTTATTGTAAATTTTTATATATTAAAAACAAAATATGTCTAAATTATTTCTACCGAGCATCTGATATCTTTATGGCCACTACAACAAATATTACCTTTCTCGAGATCACAAAATGGAATCATTTTTTAATTTAATTAAAAATACAAGCTCAAAAGTGAATGCTCATGGGATTTGAATAAAATAATCGTGACATTTGAGACCCCACATTTGATTAAGATTTGGTTCAATTATTACGTGGTGATTTTATATTTATATGTTGTAAGGTATTTATATTATGTTATTTATATTTATATGCTCACATATTATTACTTTGTTTGTTACATTGCAGACAAAAGAACCCATAGGAATACGTTTCTTCTCAAGTTTTGATTGACAGAATATGATTACATAGGAATATATGTGAGAGCTATGAACTACCTAATTACATAGGTGAGGAGTTGTTTGTTTAACAACATTCAGTGGTTATGATACAGAACGTACTCCTGAAGGTGAGGAATTAAGGTGATTATGACCGATCGTACTCCTGAAGATTGAAGGCGATGAATGCTGGGCATGTGGCATGGTACTGGCATCGGAAGGAATTTATTTTGACATTTCTGATTTGATTTTGGTGCAGGTATGGGCCACACTTGGGGGAGGCCATTGCTGGACACGTTGGTTGGCGGATTTGGACAGGGATCTGTGTAGGATTGACTTTATTACTTCCCATTGATACTGGTGTCGGGTTCTTTCTTGGTTAGTTTCGCATTGCATTACTGTGTTTTTGGCGGTGACATCGTTAGCGGGTCTCCTTCTGGTGTTTTGTTTTGGGTGATAGGGTGGTGGAAAAACTCTATCCATTTGGTGGTTTCTTGGCGCTTGTTGTTTTCATGGATGATTTCTTGGAGGAGTGTTGCAGTTTTAATGGAGTAATACCGACTTATATGGGTTTAACTGGCACAGAATTCTGGACTTTCGGCTTGGCGTTGACATTGCTCGTAGGTTTCCTTTTGGTTTTTTGTTTGGGTGTTATGGTGGTGGAAAATCCCTATCCTGTCGGTGATTTCTTGGCGATTGTTGTTTACGTTGTTGGTTTCTTGGAGGATTGTAGCGGTTTGTATGGTGCATTGCAGACTTTTAAAGGGATTTACAGGTGCAGAATGCTGGACATTTGAGTTGGTATCGGTATGTATGCACCTACACTGCTGTGATCGATTATTTTTGTTTCAACTTAGATATATACTTATTTTCCTATGTATATCTAGACGTGGGTTGGATTTGGTACTGGTTTTACTGAAGTTTGAGTATTTACCCCATATCCTGGGTACTGTTTGGGCTTTTATCCTGGATGTTATATGGGTTTTCTGTTGTTGGCGGTAGCAGTTAACATTTGTCGGTCTTTCTAGTTATTCAGTGTGCTTTGGGTGGAGGGTGCATTTCCTTTTTCTGGGGTTTACTTGCTCTGTTTTGAGCTGGTTATTGTCTGGTTAAGGCGGTGGGGCTATTGTTTGGAATCCGGTTCAAACTGTGGTATTTTGGGATTAGGGTTCTGTTTATCTCTGCGAGTGGTGTGATGACTTTACAGGAGGCTAAAGCTTTAGCACATTCGCCACAGAACACCTGGGTTTTTAATTCATCAAGGGTGATCCCTAAGGGGATTTCTGAGGATCTGCAGTGTTTGAAGCCATCTGTGTTGGAAAGGGTGTCTATCATTAAGAAGCATTCTGATTTTTCCTTTAATGATTTGTTTAGTGCAAATGTGAAGGATTTGGGTCTTCATATGGAGGACAATTGTTTTGAGAGTTTACTGTCGGTGAATGGGAGAAAATCAATTTTGAATCTTGGCTCCTTACCAGTTGCTTCTCCTTTAATTGGACAGAATGATTTATCAGTACTGAAAACTTCGGAGCTTGTTGAGTCCTTGATTCCTTTTCTCTGTATTAAGTCCACTACGTCGGACATATTTGAGGGTTCCGGTGACTTCTGGTAGTGGGAGAGAATGTTCCTTTAAAGGAAATTGTTCTTACCAATGCCCTTACTCTTGTGGGCCGTTTTGGAGGAAGAAAATTTAGTTCTGATGGTTTACATAGATGGGTTTCTCATTCTTGGTTACGGGAGGTTAGCATCTGTCCGAAAATATTTATTCTCCCCAGGGTATGGCTGGCCTTCAAATTTCAGAATCCAGATGATGTGGAAGTCATTCTTAAAGGGAATTGGAAATGGGAGAATTCAGGACTTTTTCTCAAGCACTGGACGCCTCTATTTGATCCGCGAATAGAGAGGTATGACTCTATACCCATTTGGGTTAAATTTCCAAATTTGCCATTCGAATTTTGGTCTGTGGAATTTTTTAAGATGATTGGAAATTCTATTGGGACTTTTCTTGAGGCAGATTTGTCTTATTTAAAAACTGGTATATGCTGTTTGGGGAAAGTATTGATCCTTATTGATATGCATAATGGTCTTGCTGAAGACATTGTCATTAAGAAAGGAGATAATGTTTTTACCCAGTCTTTGGATTATGTAGGATTTCCCTTTCGGTGCAATCGTTGTCATAGCTATGGACATTTACTAGCTCACTGTCACTAACCTTTTTTGAAAAATCAGTTGTCATCTTTACCCAAGTCCAAAAGTGTTTGGCAGATTAAGAAAGTTGATACTCCTGTTGATTTTCCTGTTACTTTTCCTGTTAAAATTCTTGAAGAATTTCCTAAATTAGAGGAAATTTTAACTCAAAATAGGCCTCCTAAAATGAACTAATAAAATAATATTTATTAATTTTGGACGAAGAAAAGAAAAAAACTACTTTTTTGTTTGTATTTTTGACATATCTCCCTCTGTTTTTACTCAAATTTTGATCGGGAGAGCTCGTTGGATGCGGAATTAAATTCTGCATCCAACGAGTACCCACTCGGCATACTTTTGATAGACCCCGCTACCCCAAAAACAAGAAATACCTGAAAAAATGGAATGATGACATCATCATTCTATTTTTTTAGGTATTTCTTGTTTTTGGGGTAGAGGGGTCCGTCAAAAGTATGCCGAGTGGGTAATCGTTGGATGAGGAATTTAATTCCGCATCCAACGAGCTCTCCCGATCGAAATTTGAGTAAAAACACAGGGAGATATGTCAAAAATACAAACAAAAAAAGTAGTTTTTTTTATGATACCTATCCCAAAATTTATATTAAAAAAGTGTTTAAGACCTATATGGTATTTCAAATTTAAAGCAATATCATTGGCTAACACATGATGACATGGAATTTGAATAAAAGTTAAAAGGCCCATTTTGAGTTGAAATTTCCTCTAATGTGATTTTCCTGTTAATTTACTTGCTGAACTAGACTTATCCATTGATAATCGTGAGGGTATTATACCTTTGATTTCAGTTAACTGTGAAAAAAACTGTTTATCACCTGCGATGTCTTTTATTTGTGTTAATTCTGTTGAACCTATAGATGAGGGGAATTATGATTCGACTTTAAAACCTCTGAGTCTGACTTCTTTGGTTGATTTTGAGGAGGGTAACCTTCTCAATTATTTCCTGAAGCCAGGTATGAATCATTTGAATAATTTTATTTTGGGTGAGTCCAGCCTTAAGGATTTAGGGTTTTACTCCCCTATTAAGGAGTCCAAAGGAGTTGGATCAGGTTACTTTCTGAGATCTAGTTCCAAGGTATTGGATTCTGTCTCAGCTCTAGGTTATAAGAGATTTTTGACTCCTACTAATTTAGTTGAGTATGTAAAGGGATTTGATCCTTCTGATGTTGTTGGGGAACTTAGAGATGTGGATTCCCATTGCAGGGTTTCATTATGATATTAATGACCCTTAATTGTAGGGGTTTAGCTAGTAAACCTAAAAAATTAGCTATATGTAGGCTGGTGTCTGATCAATCTGTGGATGTTCTGTTTTTACAAGAAACTATGGGTGATGGGGTTTTGTTTGCTGGTAATATGGAATTATTATTTCCTGGGTGGAATTTTTGTTTTGCGGATGCTAAAGGGAAATTGGGGGGTTTGCTAGTGGGCTGGAGGAATCGTTTTCTACTTTTCTTGAATTCTTGGGCAATGGAATCGGGATTATGTGTTTCTCTATATTCTACTGAAATTCAAATGGAGATTTGTTTTGTTAACATATATGGACCATATGTTGACAAGGAAGGGTTCTGGAACAATCTCTTGTATTTTATTAGTGCTAACTGTACTAAGATTATTATTGGTGGGGATCTAAATTTTTCCATGGGGATATCAGAAATTTGGGGAGATAGGGCCAGAATTGACTGTCTATCTAAATTTTTTTCAAAAATTTTGGATGATCATGGTCTGGTGGATATCTTGCCTAATGTGACTCTACCCACTTGGAATAATAGGAGAGTTGGTAGTGAGAATGTTAGTGAAAGACTTGATAGATTGATGATTTCTGTAGACTTATTGGAATATGAGCTTTGCTTTCGTCAATGGGTGGGTTGTGGGGGAGAATCAGATCATCATCCTGTATTTTTACAAATTTTGGGTCATGATAATAAATTACATTCTCCATTCAAGTTTAATCCTCATTGGCTGGAGCATGAAGATTTGGTTATTTTATTAAAAAATACCTAGAAGGTGTTTGATGAGAATTTTGTTTTGTCTCCTGCTTCTCAGTTTTCTGCTAATCTTAAAAAGATTAAGAATGTTTCTATTTGTTGGTTTGTTAAAAGTAAAGAACAAGACACTAAAGATTTAGTTGAGATTGAGTTTTTATTAGAGGATGCTTGCTCTAATTTAGGTTTTGGTTTTTCCACTGCTGAGGATAAGGCTTCTCTTTATGTACTGGAATCTAGAAAGAGAAATATTTTGTCAGACATAGAAAAAGAAGGTAGACAGAAAAGTAGGGCTATTTGGTTGCTTTGTGGTGATGATAACACCCCTTTCTTTCATAAATTTGTGAATCACAGGAAATATACAAACTCTATATGGAAGATTGCAGATGATAGGGGAAACATTGTTGAGGGTTTTGAGTCTATTGCTGGGATGGGTGTTCACCACTTTGAAACTTTATTTAAAGAAGATGCTAATCTACATCTGCCTAAAATTCTGGATATTGCTGATAATTTTCCTTCTGATATTTCTGAAAGTGAAAATTTAGATCTTATGATTCCTGTTACTATTGAGGAAATTCAGTCTATTTTGTCTATCAGTAAAAATGATAAGAGTCCTGGACCTGATGGGATCCCTATGGAAGTTTATAGGGCTCTTTTTGAGGTATTGGGAAGGGATCTATTAAGAGTTGTTGAAGATTCCAGAATCAGTGGGAAGATCCTTGCTGTATTTAATACCACCTTTATTACTTTGATTCCCAAGACTGATAGTCCTAAGTCATTTGATGACTTTAAACCAATATATTTATGTAATTTTATATATAAGATAATTGGTAAAATAATTTCTACTCGAATTAAAAAGATTTTGGGAAGAATTATTTCTAAAGAACAGTTTGGTTTTTTGCCCGGTAGACAGATTCATGAAGCTGTTGGAATTATTCAGGAAGGCTTACATTCCATTCATTGTAAGGGTTTGAAATCTGTTGTACTTAAAATTGATTTATCTAAGGCATATGATTGTGTGAATTGGACATATTTACGGGTAATCATGTCCAAAATGGGATTTTCAGTACCTTTTATTACATGGGTGATGAGCAGTATTACTTCAGTTTCTTTTGCTATTCTTATAAATAGGGCGGCATCTACTTTTTTTTGATCTAGAAGGGGGCTTATACAAGGATGCCCTTTGGCTCCTTTACTTTTTCTGATTGTGGTAGAAGGATTGAGCAGGTACATTCTTAAGGCTCATATAAGTGGGGATTTTCAAGGTATCTCTTTTGGCAACAATATTATTCTGTCTCATATATTATTGTTGATGATATTATATTGGTCACAGATGGTTCTGAACAGTCATTATCAACTTTATATGAGGTTTTGATAGTATTTTGTTTAGCTTCTGGAAAGATTATTAATGAGGATAAATATTTTTTATTTTTCTGGATTGGAAGAATCCGAGTTGATTTCAATTCAAAACATTTTCTCTTTTAATATTGAAAAAATTGAGATGGGTATGAAATATCTTGGTTTTTATTTAAAACCTTGTAGATATCTGTTGAAATATTGGGATTGGCTCATTACCAAAGTGTAAAAAGGAATTAAGAACTGGAGTTTTAGATGGTTATCTAAGGGAGGAAAACTTATTTTGGTTAAGGCTGTTCTTGAGGCCATTCTAGTTTACTGGATGCATTTTTGGATACCTGTGGGAATTCTTGAAAGAATCAGAAAGACATGTTTCAAATTCTTATGGTTTGGAAATGGTGAGGCTTCTGGACTACATTGGTCTTCATGGATGGATCTGGCCAATCCCAAGTCTTTGGGAGGCTGGGGTCTGAAAATACCTGCCTTATTTGCAAAATCCTTTGCTGCTAAAAATGTGTGGAATTTGATTAATGGCACAAGACTTTGGGTGAAGATTGTTATCCAGAAGTACATTTCACCCTTATCTTTACTAGATTGGATAAGGAGTGATGTAAATAAAAAGAATGGTATTTCCATTTGTTGGAAAGTAGTTCTTTGGTCTTTTGATCTCATTGGACAGTCACTTATGTGGAGAATAAGGACTGGAACTAAGGTACACATTGGTATCGACCCATGGCTTGGCTGCAAATGGAGGCATAATTTACCAGTGTCCATGATTGTTAAACTTCATAATGAAGTTTATTTTGTCTTAAAAGATATTGCTTTTATTGGGATAACATTACTTTAGGATCAGGCTTGGCTGAATGTTGATTTCCTTGGTTTTGATGATCAGGAAATCATCATTTGGAATTCTTATGTAGCTCTATTAACAACCATCCATGTTCGTATTTCAACTGAGGATGATCAACTGATTTGGAGCCTGTCAAAAACTGGTAAGTATACTCCCAAAGTTGGCTACTTTCATCTTATTCATTCTAGAAATGAGATGGAATGTTTTTGGTGGTGGAAGTGGCTATGGAAACTTCAGTGTCCACTTAAATAAAAAATTTATTGCTGGTTTTTGTTTTCAGGGAAAACATTAACATGGGACATACTGTGTATAAAAGGTAGAGAAGGTCCAGGCAGGTGTTATCTCTGTAATATGGAATATGAAACTAATTATCATATTGGTTTCAATTGCTCATTCACTAGGAGGGTTTGGTAAGAAATTGAGGATAAGTTAAGATATAACAATTTGTGGAATGGAACATATATTTTGGATTGTCTCTAGAACTAGGTTTTGCATGCTGATGCCAGGTATAGATCCTTACCTATTATTGTTTCTTGGTTTATATGGAAGGCTCAGAATCAATGCTGTTTTGAAGATATTCAGCCTAATTCTTATTTGGTTCTTTATGTCTGGGTTTATTGAGTGCTTATCCCTTAGATAACAGAGTTGTCAATTTAAGAATGGTTGTTAAGGAACAGATTGACAAATCATCTCCTTGGGGGTATTTTGATGGTTCGGCAGCTAGAATACCTCAGATTTGTGGGGCAGGTGGCATACTGTATATATCTGATGAGCACTATTTTTCTTTCTCTACTGGTTTGGGGATGGGAACCAATAATTACGCTGAACTTTTAGCATTAAAGTTCCTTATCATTTTGGCTTTAAAGCAGGGTGTTCAAACTTTGCAGATTTTAGGGGATTCATAGTTGGTGATCAATTAGGTATCAGGTAAGTTCAGAATCAACAATATTGTTCTTACTCAGGTCCTTCAGGAGGTGATTAGAATATATAATTTTATTGTCACAGTAGATTACAAGCATATTTATAGTGAATGGTGTAGCTAGGGTTTTCACCCTAGCTTGTGCTGATGAGCACCTACTAAGGAATCTGGAATCCTTAGTAGCAGTTCAATGATGTGTATAAAGATAAACTGAAACAAAGACTAATCTAAATACGTTCTTGAAGCTAGAGCAGTAAAAAGTAAATAGCATGAAACAGAAACAGTAAAGAAATGAATGATGATTTTTATTGATATTACCTCCAATGAGGAGGTTGATGGAGTTTGTTG
>LPNX010436294.1:59208-70886 GCA_001517045.1 Pseudotsuga menziesii | reverse complement strand
TCAATATTCTGAAAATGTTAAAGCATGCTTTGTGAAAATGTTCAAGGAAGTGTTTTTCATAGGACATATCTGAAACACCAGCCCCCTCCATTCTTTCATCAATTGAAAGCTATGGCTGTAGCATTCGTAAAAGAGCACTGAACCATATATATACAGTACCTCCAACGTACCCAAGTACCCTGTTTCAAAAAGTGGCATCCCCGTCCCTGTACCCACGTTTCTTGGCAACTTAGAGTTTATCAAGTCATGCCTTTATAGTTCCATGCACCTTATCCTTTAGGGAATTGGACAATTCTGCATGCTTATTACATGATGTAAATTGCATATCTTTTCATTTATATGATTGAAAAAGAAAGAAATCTGTGAGTTTCTTTAGTCTTTGGGTATATAGAGCATTTGGAGGTTCGTGCTTGCTGGGTTATAGAAACTACATATATATTTTTAAAATTTTCTCAATCTCTCTGTGCAGCTTATTGATGAGAACATGTGGTATAATTTTGATGATAGTCATGTCTCTCCCATTAGTGAGGATGAGATAAAGACATCGGCATCTTATGTGCTTTTTTATAGAAAAGTCAAACTTGAAGATGGCTCAATGAGTAATGGAGCACACTCATATGCAAACCATGACAATTTTGGGTTCAGAAAATAATAGAGTACAGAACACGTTTGAAACCATATTTTTAAATGCTGGGATATTGTCACCACTGTCAGATATTTTTAAATGCTGAGATATTGTCACCGCTGTTTGTTCTGACAGAAGAAGTGCCTGATGATCAATATGTTCATGTATGTCTTGGTTCAAGTTTCTGCATTATGTCACGTGATGCAATCAAGGAATCTTTAGTTGATATATTTGGCAGTGTTGAGGTCAATGCAAACCTATTTTACAGTGGTTCATTCAGTCAATATTGCCATCTTCAAAGAATGGATCTCCCTGCCAAAAGAATTCTATGGAAGGATATTACTTCTATTGATGACTAATGCATTGATATCCCATTCCTTATGGAAGCCAGATATATGGTGATGAGGTTGCTCCTTCACTTGTGGCAATTGGTTTTGTGTTTCATTTATAAATATTTTAGATTCACTTTACATTAGCTGGCATCTTGATTTTGAAAGTACATTTATTTTGTTGATTCCAAAGGTGAGGTATGCATAATACATTTGCAATTGCTTACAGGACTTAAACATAATGAAGCTCTTATATTTATTTATTTGAAATATGATTAAAATCAGAATCATATTATTTATTTGAACCTCTTATGTTTATTTCATCAGGTCCATCCAGCAGATGTGAACATCATAATCCTGATGATACTTTTGTCACCAGCTGCCAGCATCATATATGTAGGGTCTGCTTAAAGTCTAATGTGGCATCTATAATTGAGAACTCAATGGAGATGTCAGAACCCTCATATGTTTATCTCAGAGTACAATTGCAATGCCCAAGGTAATGTATAAGCATCTTACAAGGAATTTGTGGAAACTTTTGACTGGTTGTGTTGTTTTGACCTTAAACATGGTAGTTGGAGTTTAGGCAATCGAAATGCATCTAGACAGGATTACACATTTAAGTTTTTTCACACCAAATTTTGAAAAAGATCAATTTATGTTATCATATTTCTTGGACCTTGTTGTATTGATATGTGTATTTTTCATGCCATTCATACAGTTTCCAGAATCCATAGCATTTACTTTCTTATTGATAATAACACCTTTATTGGTTTTATGTCCAATCCATCCACCTGCAATATGTCTGTCTTATTTGAGCAAGGAAACTTTTTGTGACTTAACATCATAGTAGTTTAATATACTCAAGTCATGATTCTCTCTAGTTCTGCAGAGAGAAGGATGCACAAATTTTAGATGCTGCACTTGGTCTATATGGATTTTGTGATAATATTGTTTTCATAGTTTAACACCCTACCCTCCCTTCTTTGATACAGGAACCAAGGACTAAGCCGTCTATCATAGGAACATTGTTCATGAACATTGGAGAGTTTGTGTTATGTGGAAAGGATGCAAAACAGAGCACTAAGATCCATGTTTCTTATTGCATTGGAGGAGTGACAACTGAAACAATATTTTGTGTAAGATTAAGCTCCTTTTGTCATTCTATCTAGTTTTTACCTAAGAACTTACTATTTTCATAAGGTCACCATTGCATATATAACACTCTCTAGTTACAAGGTAGACACACTAGTATCTAATGATGATCTCAAAGATTGAATCACTGGAAACAATTATGTCACTTGTTTCTTGCACTTTTGCACATTTTGACTGGGAACTTTGTTAAATTTATTTCTGTTGCATTGTTTTGGAAATATTTTGGGTTACTGATTCTTGATAATATTAAGTCATGCATATATAATGGGTTGCAGCCTTCTATATTTGGGTGCATTCTTAATAGGGAGTCCTTTTCATGTCCATTTCCTTTTTCCATTGTATTCCTTCAACTTGAGGACAACAATGTTTTGATTAATGCAGATTACTCTCAGCTTTTTGGAGCTTCAGACATCTCAGGAAATAATGGATGTTTTTCATAGGATTATAGTTCCTTCATTATATTTTATTGGAGGCCATTTGTCATTTGATAAGGATGAATTTTCTGCTCTGAAAGCAGGTTTAAGGAAGGTGAATTTTTTCACAGAATATGTTGTAGTAGGGAGATCAAAGAAGGCTTCTAAAGAAGAAGACAAGATTGATGAGAAATTGTCTCTAGGGAGTGAAGAAAGTGAATTTTCTGAGTTAGATGACTCAGCTTCTGCTGATGAATGTGAAGGGGATGGAGCTGATTATAGGATTTGCTTTGAATTTAATAAGTGTTTGAGTTATGGACCTTTGGCAGCAACCAATCTTGTCATTGAAGGTGTCCTCCATCTAGACTCTAGAAAATGTAGTTGGAAAACTTTGGGTGACGAAGATTTTACCCAATTTGGAACCAATGCCAAAGTTGATTGACAATCCATCTTCTTCAGATTCTGATCACTCTCTGCCACAAACTTCCATGCGGAGTCTTCTTTCATGGAAAAGGAGAAAGGTAAGTTTCATAGTGGTATGAGAGATGGGAGAGCCATTGTTGAATGAGGCATGCAGAGAAGAGGGTGGAGATGATATTGATTTTAATCGCCAACAATCAAGATTTCCTACACAACCTCCCCCAGGGAAGGTACAGTTTCCTCTCTTACAATGTTTTCACCCCTCTTGACCATATCACTTTCCACAATACATCATACATAAATTAAAAATAGGAAAGGTTATGGTGCAATGTTGATGTATACTTGTACATTTTTTGGCATATTTGATAGAATTATTTTGGTGCAACAAAAATCAATTGGTTTATCATGTATGGGAATCCTGCAAGCCAACTAGGAAAAATAGTGCGGGGAATCCTCCAAGACAAAATTATCGATCTTTGATCAAGAGCCCTAGAGCTTCTCACTCACGAAATATATGCCATAATGATAATTACCACTAACCAATCCCTTGGCCGACCAAATCCAAGAAAAGTCAAGAATTTAGTCTCAAGAATTCTTCCAAAAATCTAGAACCCCCAAAAGGTCCTCCTCCATTTATTTTATAATAATCTCAATAAATCGTTATAGGTTACAATATGACCCATCATAAGGTTTGAAGAAAATGAGATGGGTTGAGAATAGCTATCAAGAAACTTAGTAAAGGAAGTGCAAGAAGCAATAAAACCATTCCTCACAATTCATGTGTAAAATGACTAAACTCTAGATTGGGATTAAGAATATCTAAATAAAGAATATAAATTCTATTCTAAAGGAGAAGGTTGACACAACAGAGAGGATTCTCACAAGTGGAGGCTCTAAGCTTAAGTTAAAATATATCATTTATGGAAAAAGTCAGGAATCATTCATTGAAGAGTATATAATGTTGAAAAGAACTATAACAATCCACTATTGAGCATCCTCTCTTCAAAGGTTATAGTTGTTTAGGGAGCATCACATGAATGGATTGGAGAAAATATTCTACAAGAAATCCTAGTCGCAAAGAAAAATATCTTCATGAGGAGAGTGACTTGTTTTCTTTCAAAGTGATCGAGTTTATCAAATTTGTGTGTGAAGAGCCCATCGAAGGTATAGCATCATCGTCGCTATTCCTAGGGTTTGCATTTAAAAAAAAAAAAACTTATACAAAGCGTGGATACAGCGACGACCAGGCGTGGATACAGAGACGGAAAGGCATGGCTATAGCAACGTCTTATTCCTGGGTTTGCATTTAAAAAAAAAAACCTTATATAGAGCGTGGATACAACGATGTCCAGGCGTGGATACAGAGACGACCAGGCATGGATACAGAGATGGCCAGGCGTGGATATAGAGACGGTTTAGACATCTAACGAAATATAGAACATTGTTGCTCTTGCAACGCAAAGTAGGGGTCATCTCTATTGTGACAGAATTGTTTCCACGAAAAAAAAAACACTTAGACGTGGCAATATCCACGCTTTTCCGTGGATATTGCCACGTTTTGCCGTGGAAAAATTGATCACTTGTACTACTGGCTCTACAATGACATTTGCAACAAGTAAACCTCCTTGCAAAGTTTAATCACTTCTTCTAATGTCTACTTCAGTTTTCCTTTGGAGCATGTGAGGAACATCGATGTGCAAAAACCAGTGACCTTTGCAAATAGTGGCATTACAAGATGGTGCTCATGCTTTTCCCAGGATGAAAGCTCAAAATGCATATGGTTATGAGTGCATAGGCTGGAGATGGTGATAATTGCAAATGTAACATGGAAGCAGTAACTTCAACAGCATTGAGACCTGTAAAAAGCAATAACAACTCATTATTGATTGGAGTTATGAACACGATCAGAGCGAAAAGAACCATACCTTTGAAGCGCTCTAAATGGTCACTATGAGATCTTGAACTGACCTATTGTCTACAAAAATAGGGCATCGAGTGCAAAAATAGGGGAGCAAGGGTTGAACGATACCTTCATCCCACAGATCCTAAGTTGAAGTGTTTTTTTTCATGCATTGGATGCATTTGGTAAGTCTACGCGGAGGAGGTGCATTCAATTAGGCGGTTGTCAAGGGGATGTAGGGATGTGATGCTTCTAGCTAGGTATTGATAAGGTACTGGTTCTAGTACCTAATTCGTAATTGACGTAGGAACCTAATTTTCCTTTGGAACGTCCTTAACCGGGTTTGCTTCAATGGTATAACAGGGATAAAGATGGTCAAGAGAAAATTCGTGCAACTGCTTTGTTGGATCCTTGAAGATCGAGTTGCATGGCATCAATTTTACTAATAGAAGGTAGAAAATTTACAAAATTTACACTTGATTGTCAAATTTGCAATTTTCCATTACACAATTAAAAATGAATATCATAAATGACTAATTAAATATATTCTTCTCGCCAATCATTTTTTATGTCGTGACTAAATTAGTTGTTTAAGTTAGTCAATTTTAACTCTGTCACTTACTATCTAGTCATATTTGTTAATTGGTGACTAAATTAGTCGTTAATTTTAGTCGTTTATAGTTGGGTCAAACAAAATTGCTCATATTTAATAGTAAATCACTTGAAAAACTCGTAGTGACTAGAATTTTTAGTCACCTATTAGGTAATTCCTCATTTTGTACTAGTGGATGGAAGGTTGGAAATGGTCAAAGCATAAGGATAGGTGCAGATCCAATTGCTGATTTAAATTCAGATTTTGTGCTATATGAGGATCTAAGGATCTACTTAAAAGATTATGGTATTTCTACACTTGGATGCCTTATATCTCATGAAGCTCGATTCAATCAAGAAGAAGACTGATTGACCAATGCTTTTAACACCCAAGCTTCTCTCCACAGAGGTCAAGGCAGAAGAGGACGAGGTAGAGGAATAAGAGGTCGAGGGTCTTTTACGTCTTCACTTAGTGAAATAATGTCATAGTGCCTTCATTTGTGGGATATTAAATAATACCTGTAATTTCATTAGATATTGATAATTACTTACCCAAATCCTTTTGTTGATTCCCCTTCCCAATACATATTTCCAATTATAAAACCCCCATTTTTACAATATATTCCTTATTTTTACTAGAAACCCCTTTTTAAACACCCCCTAATACCTATAAACCCCCCAAACCTATTCCCTTACCCCCAATACCTACAATATATTCACCTTATTTTTCACAATAAAACCCTCATTTATGAATGAACGTAATAAGATATTGCTCAACAAGGTGAATCCCTTGTGGGGTCTCCTCATATAGAGGACAGAACTAGTCGTGAACATTTACATCACTCATAGCACTCTCATAACTCTCAAGGTCATAGGGGGAGAGGAAAGAGATGACCAATAAGTCCAATATTCAGTGTAACTGCTGCAAGAAGTATGGCAACTATGAACAAGACTGCAAAAAGAAGCAAGCAAACCAAAACAGTGACAGAGACGATGTCTCTAAAGAAGAAGAAGATTCGTCAGAGGTCATGTTCCTATCTTATTAAGTTATTGAAGGACACCGCAACTCAGATCTATGGCTACTAGATAGTTCTTGCAACAGTCACACGACGGGTAACACGTCACTTTTCTCTAGTTTGGATTCCTTTGTTGTCACGAATATCAAGCTAAGAGATGAATTTCTAGTTCTAGCAAAAGGAAAAGGTACTATTCCTGTATTTACAAAGAAAAATGAAAAGAGTTTTATTCATGAGGTTGTCTATGTACCACATCTAAATGTCAATATGATCAATATAGGTCAATTACTTCGAAACCAGTATGATATTCTATTTTATGATACACATTGTGTTATTTATGATAAACCCACTAGTAAGAGACTCATCATGCCAAAGTTGAAATGACCAAGGACATAATATTTCCTCTTAGTCTCAAGAGTTGCAACCTTCCAAATTTTTTAGCCCATACTCTTTCTAGTCTAGATGAATCCTAGTTATGGCACTGTAGATTCGGTCATATTCCCTTCAAGAGTCTCAATCTCCTGCACAAATAGTCCATGGTCAATGGGTTACCAGTTATACATGAACAATCTATCTCATGTGAGGATTGTATCATTGGGAAACATCAAAGGGATAGCTTCCCCACTTCCACATCTCGAGATAAATAACATCTTGAGGTAGTTCATACAGACCTCTATGGACCCATGCAAACCTAATCCATAGGAGGTAGCTTTTATTTTCTGAAATTTATTGGTGATTTTAACAGGAAAATATGGATTTATATCCTCAAGAACAAATTAGCGACCTTCTCCAAGTTCAAAGAGTTGAAGGCCTTGATTAAGAAGAAATCTAGAAAGTTCATTAAAGTGCTCAGGTCAAATGGTGGAGTTGAATATGATTCACATGAGTTTACATATTTTTGTAAGTATCCTAGAAAAAGGAGAACTTGAAATTCCAACCAAAAAAGATTGTGGTGAGAAGAGATGGGAAATTCCTTGAAGACAAATGGTAGATTGATCCTTGAGACAAAAAACAATAAGAAATTTTAGATTTGTTAGATATACCTATTAGAATTCCAAGATTGGAAGTACAACAGCAAGAAGAAACACCAGAAGACAGTCCATCTCATAACCATAAAACTAGAATTTTGAGAAAGTTATATGAGAAGACTCTTGTTATTGATGAGAAACTTCAGTATAATCTATTTTCTTATCAACCCACATCTTTTGATGAAGCAGTAAAGGATGCGTAGTGGGTACAAAAAATGAATGAAGATATTGATGCTATTGAGAAAAACCAGACTTGGGATCTTGTTGATATCTGTGTAGACAAAACTAGTATTGGAGTCAAATGGGTCTATAAGACCAAACTGAATGAAAAAGGACAACTTGAAAAACACAAGGCAAGGTTGTTTTCCAAAGGATATGCACATCATTATGGTGTAGATTATGATGAAACATTTTCTCCCATAGCAAGGATGGATACCATCTGAGTTGTACTTGCCATTGTAGCACGAAATCAGTGGTGTGTTTATCAAATGGATGTGAAGTATTCCTTTCTCAATTGTATTCTTGAAGAAGAATTTTATGT
This sequence comes from Pseudotsuga menziesii, assembly GCA_001517045.1. Taxonomy (NCBI): domain Eukaryota; kingdom Viridiplantae; phylum Streptophyta; class Pinopsida; order Pinales; family Pinaceae; genus Pseudotsuga; species Pseudotsuga menziesii. The sequence continues at coordinate 62,868 of LPNX010436294.1, read as the reverse complement.
AGACCAACATCCTAGATATACTATCAAAGGTCTATCAAAGGTCATGAACACAAAGTGTCTAAGCTGAAAAAGGCCTTGTATGGTCTGAAAAAATCTCCACAAGCTTGGTACAGTAGGATTGACTCCTATCTCATCAACAATGGGTTCAACAAAAGTAGCAATGAGCCCACTTTGTGTGTAAAAACAAATCAATAAGGTAACATGTTGATTATATGTCTTTATGTTGATAACATAATTTACACTAGTAATTTAATCCTCGAAGAAATCAGGACATTCATGAAAAAGGAATTTGAAATGACTGATCTAGGTCCGGTGAAGTACTTCCTTGGTTTTGAAGTTACTCAAACTGATCAAGGTATTTTCATTTATCAGTGTAAGTATGCTATTGATATTTTACAAAGATTCTGAATGGATAAATGTAAACCAGTAGAAACCCCCATTGCTCTAGGAACGAAGTTAACAAAAAACAATGATGGACCAACAATAAATTCTACACTCTATAAAAGAATGGTTGGCAGTTTAATGTATTTGACTACAACTAAGCCTGATTTGGTGTATGTTTGTCATTCTTATTTCCATATTTATGGAGTCACCCAAAGATTCTCATTGGAAAGTTGGAAAAAGAATTTTGAGACATGTTGCAGGAACACTTGGATATGACCTTTGGTACACTCATACACTAGATAGTACTCTCAAAAGGTACACAAAGAGTGATTTCACAGGAAGGATTGATGATAGGAAAATAACATCTTGTTATTATTTCCATTTGGGTACAAATCTGATCTCTTGGGCATCTCAGAAACAACCCATTGTCAGCATGTCTTCTGCAGAAGCAAAAATGTAGCAGCCACCACAACATCTTGCCATGCAGTTTGGCTAAGAATACTTTTAAAGGATATGGGACACACTGAAAATGATCCAACTTCTATTTTTTGTGATAATAAATTTGCATTGTAGTTTTCCAAACATAATGTATTTCATAGAAAAAGCAAATACATTGACACTCCCTACCATTTCATTCGTGAGTTAGTGAATGGTGGACAAATTTCTTTACAGTTTTGTGGCTCTAAGGAGTAGCTAGATTATATGTTCACCAAACCATTGGGAACAAATGAATTTGAATATTAGAGAGATCACTTAGGCATTGACAATGCTACATATTAAGGGGGTGTGTTAAATAATGTAATCTTGGTGGTCAAATGAAACATTAATTAATTACTTAGTTGAGTAGTTGATTTGGTCACCTTATCTAGTTAATTAGTGACCCATAGTATTTTCTAAGCCATAGTATTGGCCCATGATATTGTTGTGACGTAATCCTATAAATACTTGACTCTAATAATGAGAAGGCAATTAATATGCCTACTAGTGTTCCATCATTTCTTCTTCATTCTTTTACTAATTTTTAATAGTTTGGAAGTTTTAAAACAGAAACAAAATCTCTTGAAGAATATATAGGTAGCATTAGTTTAAACATTATAGTTCAAATTTATTATGAGTTATGATTAAAAAAAATCAGCTTATTTACAAAACAAAACAAAAAATTTGTAACCATTTGATTATATTTTTCAGTTAACCGAAGTGATAGTTTTTTTTTGTTAGCAAAGTGGTGGAACCCCCCTGACTAGTAGGGTTGCCATTGGCTAAGTAACCATGAACCAGGGGCATCTAAGCCATCAAAATCACCCAGGGATCGCACCCGGCCTGGACCGCACCAACCCTTAACATGGTTGGATTTTTTGGTATTCGATGGGATTAGAACCGACGACCTTTCAGCTTAAGGGGCGTCTTAACCATACCCCGCTACCAACTATTCTACATCTCGCGAATTAACCGAAGTGATAGTTAAATGTTATAAATAATTATATTAAATTAAAAGTAAATTTTTATTAATATTTTATAATGCATATAAATAATTTTTCTTGCGTTTTTAATTTTTTGGAGGATACTATTGAATAACAAATAACATCAACATTAACAGTTATAAAATGTAAAAATAATTAGTATATATATATGCTTTTGTATGAAATTGTGTATAACATCTAGTAAACTAGCAACAACCATATTAATAAGATTAATGTGTTTGGAATATGCCAAGAGGAATATATCACCAGTGAAGTTAATTTAATCGTTGTATCATGATTGGAGTTAACATAATAGTTATCCAATATAATTGGGATTAGAGTTAAAGTTAAGCTAATAGTTGTAGAATCATTGAATTTAAATTAATAATTGTATCTAATAGTTAATTTAAAAGTTAATATATCAACCATTGCTGTTCAATAAAAATTTGTGATTGGAGTCGAAGTTAAGTTAAAGTTGTATCATCATTGGACTTAACCTAATGGTTATAATTTTTTTTCCTAAAGAATGTGTCAATTACTTGTATCTAATAGTTAATCTAACATAAAAAACACTTAAGTTGTGGTTGTTAAGCTCATAGTTGAAGTTAAGATCATAGTTGTATCATCATGTTAAAGTTAAGCTAATAGTTGTATTTAATAGTTAATTTAAAAGTTAATATAAATCTATTGTAGTTAATAAAAGAGCTTCGAGTTATCTTGACTTCTAGCTTCCAAATGGAGTTGGACAAAGCCTTATGCACAGTAAGTGGACTCCCAATTGGTACGTGGAGTTCAAGTGTCACATTAGTTACCATGCCACTAAGTGAAGTTATCCCATGAGTTAAGAGGAATTTATTAGGAGTTCAGAGGATTTTATTAGGAATTATACTTTCACACGAACTGCACTTTACTTCAACTCCCAACTGTAAAATGCAGTTTGACTAATTAACTCGACTTCGAGCTATTAGATGGAGTTCAACTGTCACATGGACTACACGTTACCATGCCATTAAGTTCAGTTATCACATGATCTATTTTTTATTTTTTATAATTGTTTATAAGGAGTTTGAACGATTAATAGTTAATTTAAAAGTTAATATAAATCTATTGTGGTTAATAAAAGAGCTCTGAGTTATCCTGACTAATCCTTATGCACATTAACTAAACTCCTAGATGGTAGGTGGAGTTCGAGTGTCACTTGAGTTGCACAATACCATGATACTAAGTGTAGTTATCACATGAGTTCAGAGGAATTTATTAGGAGTTCGAACTATTTTATTAGGAGTTCGACTCTTACATGACTGCACATTATCTAGAATCCTAGATGCCAAATGCAATTGGACTAAGCTAGACTCCTAGATGCCAAATGCACTTGGACTAAGCTATAAGTATAGTAAGTTGAAGTTAAGCTAATAGTTGTAGAATCATTGGAGTTAAGCTAATAGTTGTATCCAATAGTTAAGCTAATAGTTATCCAATATAACTTTGATTAGAGTTGAAGTTAAGTTAATGGTTGTATCTAATAATTGATGGAGTTTTTTTTTTTACAAAAACGGTTAAAATTTAATTAAAGACTGGCAAATGGGCTGCCAGGGCCTTACAAAGCAAATTCAAATTCACTCTTCTGATCTTCCTTTCCTGCTTGGTTCCTTTACTACTGCTGATCTAGATGGTCTTCTTATCCTTAAGGGATTGGGAAAAATGAGCTTCCTCCATTGACAATAAGCTGGTTTTTGTTTAGAAGAGCACCCCGGTTGGCTTCGGCGTCCGCAAGACTGTTTAGATTCCTGAGCACATGCTGAGCCTTGTAAATTAT
>LPNX010436294.1:39627-54714 GCA_001517045.1 Pseudotsuga menziesii | reverse complement strand
AGGTGCTGCCATGTCCACACAACGAGCCTCAGCTCGTGCTTGAGACCAGAACGAGCCCTAGCTCGCGATGACCAGCCCTCACGCGCTGCCTCACGCGCTCTCCCAAAACGATTCTCTCCAAACTTATTCACTTTGATTTTTTTAATAATTGATGGAGTTAAGCTAGTGGTTGTATCTAATAATGGAATAGTTGAAGATTAATTTTATTTTTTACAACTATCACTAACTCTACTTATCACATGTTAATTAAATTATTTTTTGATTTTTTGAAATTATTAATTATTAATTTTAGACGACACTCATATAATCAATCTAGACAGTACACTTGTCTCATTCTCGTTTAATATTACACGACTACAATAGATTCAATTTGGACAGTACACTTGTCTCATTCTTGATAGATGAAAAAGCATAGATGGTAGTCCACCCCAAAATTCTAACATATATAACTCTACTTATCACATGTTAATTAAATTATTTTTTATTTTTTTGAAATTATTAATTATTAATTTTAGAGGACACTCATATAAATACACTTGTCTCATTCTCGTTTAATATTGGATGATTACCATAGAATCAATATGGACAGTACACTTGTCTCATTCTTGTCAATAAATGAAAAAGCAAGATGATAGTCCACCCCAAAATTCTAACATATTTAAGCTAATTAGTCTTTAAAGCTGGTTACCGTGAAGATCCGATGGAACAATGTAACGCCCCAACTGTTTTTATGTGTTTAATGAATAATGTAATGCATAAATATTTGGAGAAGTTTGTGGTTGTGTTTATCGACGACATATTAATCTATTCAAAATTTGAAGAAGAGCATAAAGAATATTAAAAATTTGTTTTGCAAGAGTTATGAGATCATCAACTCTGTGCAAAGTTTAGTAAATGCGATTTCTTTAAGGATAAAATCTAGTACTTAGGTCATGTGGTGACTAAGGACAGAATTTTAGTGGATCTTGAAAAGATAAAGGCTATTGAAGATTGGCCAGTTCCTAAAGATGTAACTGATGTTCGATCCTTCATGGCAATTACCAGTTACTACTGGAGGTTCATTGAAGGGTTTTCGAGAATCGCAAATCCGATAACCTCTTTGCAGAAGAAGGGAAAGAAGTTTGATTGGAATCAGAAGTGCAAGGAGAGTTTTAAAAAGTTAAAAACTTTATTAACCAATGCACCTATTTTAAGAATAGCTGATCCAAATAAAGATTTTGTAGTGTGTACTAACACCTACAATGATGGTTTAGGCGGAGTATTGACTCAAGAAGGGCATGTTATCGCTTATGAATCTAGTAATTTAAAAATTCATATGCAAGTTATGATTTGGAATTAGTTGCTATCATACATGCTCTAAAGATGTGGTGTCATCATTTAATTGGAAAATAATTTATTCTAATGACAGATAATAAAGGTCTGAAATATCTATTAGATCAACCTAACCTAAATGCTAGACAAGCTAGGTGGATAGCTTTCCTAAGTGAGTGTGATTTTGAAATTCAGCACATTAAAGGGAAAGAAAATAAATTTGCTGATGCATTAAATAGATATGCAAGGCTGAACTTTACAAAAGTTATCAGCACATATACAACAGATCTGGAAGAACAACATAAAGTAGGGTTAGAACAAGATAAAATTTATAAAAACATACAAGCAAAAACGAAAGAAAATCCAACAGAAAATATAAGTAAAGGGTACAAATTGAACGAAAAAGGAATTTTACTATATAAAGATAGAATGTATGTACCTAAAGTTAAGTTAATAATTTTAGATCTAATCTATAAAACTCCTTACTCAGGTCATCCGGGTTATCAGAAGACTATAACTATGTTAAGAAAAGAATATTTTTGGCCAAATATGAAGACTGAACTGGCATAATATATCGCTAGGTGTTTTGAATGTCAGCAAGTAAAAATTGAACATCAACACCCAGCTGGATTACTTCAACCATTTCCCATTCCTAGTTGGAAATGGGAGATAATCAATCTTGATTTTGTTACTGGACTGCCTAAAAATCAGAATTTAAATGATTCTATAATGGTAGTAGTTGATAAATCAAGTAAAGCAGCCCATTTTATACCTGTAAAAACTACGTATAAAGCTACAAACATAGCTGATATCTTTTTAAAGCAAATTTTCCGACTCCATGGGATACCGAAAGTTATAATATCAAATCGAGACCCTAAATTTATAGGTAACCTTTGGAAATCTCTGTTTAAAGGATTAAATACTACACTAAATTTTAGTACTTCGTTCCATCCTCAAACTGATGGACAGACTAAAAGAATAAACTAAGTACCAGAAGATTTACTAAGAATGTATGTAAAAGATCAGCCAGGTAAATGGGAGAATTATTTGCACCTAGTGGAATTTTCTTATAATAATAATTATCAAGCTTTAGCCAGATTTAGTCCTTTCGAAATCTTGTATGGAAGGAAGTGTAACACTCCTATCTCTTGGAGTAATCCGATGGATAGATTAGTATTAGGTTCTGAATTATTGAAAGAAATGGAAGAAATTGCAAAGCAGGTACAAGGTAATCTGAAAAATTGTGCAAGATTGACAGAAAATTCAAGTATAACTTAAAAGAAGTCCAAAAGAGTTTCAGGTAGGTGAACATGTGTTCATCACAGTGAGACCCAAAAAGAGCTCTCTGAGGTTGGGTAGTTGTGCAAAAGTAGCACCTCGTTACTGTGGTCCTTTGAAATATTGTCCAGGATTGGACAGGTAGCTTATCAGTTAGCCTTACCACCGAATTTAAGATTTCATAATGTTTTTCACATTTATGTATTAAAGAAATATGTTCATGATGCTACTCATGCTATTCACTGGAATGATGTATAGGTGGAACCAGAAGGATATTTTCTGGTGGAAACGGACTGTATCCTCGAGCAGAGGGAGATCACACTTTGGAACCACACCATTGGTCAGGTGAAGGTGCAATGGAAGCACCTTAGTCCAGAAAAAGCCACCTGGGAATTGGAAAGTCATATGCAGGATGCATATCCAATTGTGTTCCAGGGGAATTCTGAGGACGAGGAATAAATAACATCGAGGACGATGTTATAATTTAAGGGGGTGTGTATGTCACATGCCCCAATTTTGCAAAAATAATTTTATATTATTTGAGGAACAATATGTTAAATTTTAGGCTAAGTTTTAATTGATGACCCAATGGGGTCAAGGATATTTAATATAAATTTTGAACATTTTATTTATAAATAAATAAATGAGGGGACAACCGCTTAGGAGAGCTGTTAAAAGAGTGTTTACTAGTCAAATTGGTGGAGGAGACTGGGTGGAGAGAAAACTGACATGTGGCAGCATCCTCAAACCACTTCCAACTGTTGTAGGTGGCAACCTCCCTACATATGTGGTCATGATTCCCGAAGGAAGTGGAATCAGAGAAGGTGTCTCAATTAATGAAAACTGATCCAAAAGACCTAGGAAATATTTATAAAAATTTCCATTGAAGAGAGCTGAGGCTGCTCATTCTAGAGAAGTGATCATTCAGGGTGAATGAATGTACTTCAGATAAATTCAATGGAAGGGAGATTTGGAAAGTGTTTGAGGGGATAACTATTGATTGATCTAGTTGCAACTTTTAAGCTGAAGATCATACTATTGAGAGCAGAGTGTTTTACTGAGGTATTGAACTAGTCAGTTGACATAGGGTTCTACTGTTTTCATCTCCACCAGTTCTCAGCCAAGAAGACCAAGAACAGGCTGGGGGGTCCTGAGGAAGCGTTGTTTGAGCGCTCTCCAGGAGATTGGGAGGGAGTAACGACCTCCTAAAGCTGTTGTCGTCTTGTCCTCAATAGGTTCTATGTTATTTTGTTTTACTGTTTTAGTTAAATAAATATTAGTTTAATTGCTATGTGAATGTTAAAAGTTCATAGTTTATGAAATGCTAGATTTTGTATTCGTATTAGATTGTTATAGAAATGAAATTGGTTTAGAAGAATAGTGAAATAGAATGAAAATAAATTTCTACACTGTGCTTTTCCACACCTGGAAACCAAGTCGTACTCTAGCACAATTAGAATGCTTTAAGTAGATAAGAGAATAAAAATAGTTGATAGGAATTGTATCCTTAGATAGCAGAGTAAATTTATTTCAGTGTTATGGTTTATTTGTGTTTACATTTTTTACTTAGTGTAAATAAAAAAATATAAGAAAAGAAAATAGTAAACTACATTAGAGTCACAATGATAGTATACTAATAAAATAAAAGTTTATAGAAGATAACAACTAAGTATATAAACAAGTTATTAACCACACAGTTTATCTTTTAAAACTATTACCTAATTAAAACCAGATTAGGGTTATGTGTATAAACCCTTAATTTTTGAGAAATAAATAGAGTTATATAGTTAACCATTTATTCTTTATAGAGCTTTGAATAAGTCTAAGTTACAGAATAGTAAATAAAAAAATGTAACATGAAATAAAATAAAACTAATAAATTACTTAGTCAGGAAATAATTATATCTACCAGATAGGATTATAACCTCTGAAAGAAAAACCCGAGGGTCGAAACCCTAACAACTAAATTACCTATTTATAAATTAATTTATTTAAGTTTTAGTCCATCTACATTGATAACTGTATAAACAAACTTTACAAGAAGATTATAAATCATACTTTAGACTATTTACAGTCTTTTCTTAAGACATATATTTTATAAACAGTAAAATAATTATATAGTTAACAGGTTAATAAACCACCATACACCTATAATAGCCAAACTGAAGCAACAAGAAACATTTCCCAAGTAATAATTAATTTACGAATACATTTACACAAGGTTTTCTTTTCCATTTAACCCTAGTTATTACGATTTGGACTGATAAGTATAAAATTATAAATTTTACATTACGACTGATCTATAGTCTTCACATTAACAATATTTACTTACAAAAGAAATCATTAACAGTAAATTTTCTTCATTGATAGTTGAAGAAGGAAAAAGCCAATTTTACAGTATATTTAGTTACAGGTTAACGAAATCATAACAACCCAAGATAGAGCTCAAGTTTAACAAAATATTATTTATAAAACCAACTATAATACATTGTCAAGCCATAAGGTTGAATCCTAATTTAAAAACCAAATACATATCATGGCTCGAAGGCCGGTAGTACCCAACATAACCACAAATATTTGCAAGTAAAAACTGGAAAGCAACATCTTATTAAAATATCTTAACTAATGAGAAACCGAAACAGGATTCCAAGCACTATATTTTTTCTCCTTCAACTACCGTCATTGCAAGTAGGGCAAAACCCATTTTTGAACCAAGGCTTACCAGTTGGGGTCATGAGTACACAGAAGCCGGCCGTTGTATTTTTCCTTTCCACTGAATACTGGAGCAGACTTGGGTTCCTGTAAATAGCAAAATACCGTGTGTTAGAGTAATGCTAAGCTTCTAAGCTTAAAACCCTAACAAAATAAATAAATCAATAAAGAATTTTTATAATGAAATTTGAGTTGTCTTTACCTGTTAGCAAGAAGAGAAATCGAGCAACGAAGAATCTGTCACCAGCTTTTGCATTTTACGCAGAGGAGTATTCAAACTCTACGTCGACCCTAAAGGGAAAAAAATGTTGACAAGCTCAAGTTTCACAAGCCATGACGAGCCATAAGAGAACTGAATTGAAACCTTGGACAAGCCAAGAGCCAAACACAACAACCAATAACCACTCATGGAGTGAGACTCACAGAGACGAAGTTGTGGATTCTAAGACTGAGTAACAAGTCTAGAGAAACAACAAGCTCAAGCCACAGAGCAAGATGGTAGAGGAACAACATCTCATGGCTGTAAAAAAAAAACCACACAGAGCAGCTTGCAGGCCAATGAAACCCTCAGAGACAAATGACAAAGAGAATAGGGTTTCTATACTTTTAAGTCACCAATGCATGGACGAGGGCAGACCACGTGCCTCCAAATCTTTCAACCACGCATGGGTTTGGTCTATAGTCATCTGCATTTTCAATTATCCAATTATTATTACAATGATTTATTAATAGACTATGCAAACGACTATGGATTGTTTATACATTTGCCTTTTGAAACATAAACTATATCATTGTCATTGCTAGTATCGAGGGTCATAATAATAGTTAACAATAATTCTAGGTCTTTGACCATAGAATAAAATATGTCCAAACAATGATTTGCATAATTACTTCACAATCGACTTTAAAATAGTTACAAACCATATCATTTGCAAATGGTGGTTAAGATTAGTTAATTTTTCTAATAACTAATATTCATAGTTGAACTATAGAGTAAAGGTATTTAAACCATATCAAATAAACAATCACAAGGCTCAACCTTAATGTAAGATTTTACATTTAATGTTTTGTAGGCTAAGCTTATCAATGACAATAATAATGATTCCTATCATTATTTACAAAGACAGTTTTTGTTTGTTCGTGTGTAACTGGTTCTAGCATAGTATAGGAACCTTTGTTATAATGTTTCACTTGAGATAGACCTTAGTTTGAAAGATCTAGGTAGTAAATCTACCATAGTAGTTTTTATAAACTACAACCTATTATAAGTGAGACAACTTGATAATAGTAATATTATCATGGAGTTAACCATGCGCAAGGTTTATAATTATAGGAATAACACTGATAATGTATTTCCTGTGACTTAGACTTTATAAAAAGCGATGGTAGGTAGTATTCCATCTTAAAATGATGTATCAAGTTACAAGAACCCAACTTATAATGTTATAGAAAATTCTAGGCAGTAAGATCTCTACAAGATGCAACTAACATATAGATTGGTACATTATAAAATAATATGATATTGTATATTGTTACAATAATACATACAGCAAGGCGATAAGGTAAATACTGAAGTTTATAACTCGATGATGAGCATATTTTTACATTTAAGCAACATGTTGATAAATTCAATGGCTAGTAAGAAAATAAAAAATAGAAACATGAACTCTATTGAAAATCTTTAACTTCGAGATTGATAGGAGTACTTTCATGAATAAGATACAGTACAGTTAAACATAACATTAGCATTATACGTATGTTAAAGTAAAAGTAAATGTATGACGAAGAGCTTGAACTCTACGCTCATAGTAAGTATCTTTTGTTTCGCTAAGTATGATAAAGATAACGATCTTTATATCTAAACTGGAATACTGCCTTAGAAACAAAAACAATGGAAGACAATTACTTTACCTCATCAGAGCTTGCTTTTAAATAATCAGTGTATTTACTAATATTTTAACATGCAACCGTTATGTACTTCTTGCTACCTTATGAATTAAACTTCTACTTGATCGATCGTTACCTGTTGAACCTGTAAGAACCAGCAATCCATCTACGTTAGTATAATGCTAAGTAAGCCCAAGTATTTCAAAGATAGATTTCACCTACTTACCAAAAAGTAAAATTATTTGTAAAGCTAAAAGAAATCTGTATACAGGTCAATATTATATACATTATGAAAATGAAAGTTGTATTAGTTATTGTATTATGAAACTAATTAATACTAATTGTTAAACTGTTTCATTTTCCGCTAACCGCTAGTAGTTAGTAAATTGCATATTCAGACATTTTATGTTGTGTTAAAAATTTTAAAATTTTATGAAATTTTGGGGTACTGACACATTTGAGACTCTTCCATTGGTGTAGTCCTCACAAAACATTGGTTTTCATTGGCATATCAAACTAAGACACTCTCACACAATTCACATATATGACACCTATGATACACCATCACTAAGTTAGTGGGTGAGAATAATTTTGAACTTAACCTATCCTCTTACCTTGGGTTACACCTTCCTTTTAATGTGTATTTTCTCCAACCATAGTTCCCACCTTTGTTGGACACATAAAAAATATTAGATAAATTTACCACTATAGGTTAAACCCTAATTGCATTGAACAAACTAAAATATACAATATATGGACACTAGGATGAGGAGTACCTACCATTATAATATATAAGTCTATTAGATTGTCAAAGTAGCACCATTTCCTCATCATGAATAGTGTTTCACCATGTACTGGACTTGATGGATGTTTTCCCTTTTGGATGTGCCACAATATTAAAAGCAATCCTAAATCTTGCCAAATTTATTCATTTTTTCATATCTTGAACTTTCGACACAATTTTCAAGCCTTTCCTATGCATTTTAATGATTATGCTAAATAATACTTATTTAGAAGGGCCCAACTACCAAATTGTACAACTCAAAATAAGCTTTCTAAGTCGGTCAAAAATGTGACAAAAATGAAACTTGTATATGGAAGCTATATTCTCAAGGAACGTGTTGTGAGTGTTTTCACACTCACATAGGTGAAAATGGGTGTGCTTCCAGCTTAGAGAAGACAAGATTGGAAGCATGCAAGAAACTGGTTCTCGTAGCTAATGTGTGTGAGAGAAATTAGTGAAACCGAGTAAAAACAAGTAAAAATCTAACCATGCAAAGCTAAATATAGGAAATGGACCTAAATGTTATTGCATGCATGCCATAAATGTAAGTAAATGTCGGTAACAATAAAAATAAAAAATTTCTCTTTTTACACAAAAAAGTAAAAGTGCATAAAATTAAAACCTTTTTATTAATCAATTGTAGACATTACTTGGGTGGAGAATACCTCAAATAACTGTGCCCCTACATCTAATTGTGAATGTTGTTATCCAATGTATAAATAGTCTGGTGTCTTCCACGCAAGGTCACATTTTAGGGAATGGAGCTCAACTAAAATTAAGCGAGAAAAGGGTAATGGAGGGCTACATGATTCAAGGGAAAATTTGGATAGCGTACTAGTGCAACAATGGAGAGATATTGAATGAGGGCCTCCACTCTTCTATTTATAATAATTTTGATGAATATAACCTTGCCCATGGTTTTAGATGACCCATACTATTGTTCCATGGTATTGGTATTTTCCCTCTCTTTTTTATCTTTTAATATTTTTTCCATGCATTCTTTTTTAAGGTTTTAATGTTGATTAATAATTGTTTTCTCTTTTTACACAAAAAAATGAAAATGCATGAAATTAAAACCTTTTTATTAATCAACTGTAGACATTACATGGGTGGAGAATACCTCAAATAAATAGGCCCTTGCAGCTAATGGTGAGTGTTGTTATCCAACGTCTAAATAGTTTGGTGTCTTCCATGCAAGGTCACATTTTAGGGAATGGAGCTCAACCGAAATTAAGCGAGGAAAGGATAATGGAGGGCTACAGGATTCAAGGGGAAATTTCGATAGCATACCAATGCAACAATTGAGGGCCTCCACTCTTCTTTTATAAGAATTTGGACCAATATAACTGTGCCCATGGTTTTGGATGACCCATACTATTGTTCCATGGTATTGGTATTTTCCCTCTCTTTTATCTTTAATGTTTTTACCCCCCTTTTTTAACTTTTTGTATTTTGGGGAATATTTCCTTATTTTATGTGGGAAAATAAGTATTTTTATCAAAGATGGTTAAAACGATAGGTTTTTTTGGGTTGGTGGAGGACAAAACTTAGGAAAATAAGTGTGGAGGTATGATGACCAAGGTAGTGAGGTAGCTGAACGAATTTATGGTGTTAACATATTCCCTCTTGATGAGTGAAAGAATAAGCTCACTGCATGGGTGACAAACATCATAGGACTTATGTTTACAAAGAAGGAATGGGACCAAAGTGCGGAGATATGAAGACTGTGCTAGAGTAGAGAAAAAAGTCAGTGCTAGGGTTGCAAGGGAAAGATATGTAGATACAATCACTCAAATTGGATGGGGCACATATCATCAGAAATATATGGACTAGGAGGGAATACCCATGGTGTCAATATACATAAATGATGAGGCCCATAGGGGGACCTAAAGAAAACATAAACCACTACTATGCACAACATAATGGTTCAATGAGAATTGACACATGGATTAAGATGGTAGTACAAATAACTATTGAGCTAAAGAGTTGAAAATACAACTAGTAGGAAGCACCAAGGGTGCATGATCATGGTTGATGTTTGGAATGGCCAATAACAAGTGAAACTCAGGCCACTGAGCTTGGAAATTTGGAAGGTAAAATATATTGAAATTAGAACTAGATGTATTGGGAATCATAAGGCATTCCAAACACTAACTCAAATGCAACCCAGATACCCAAAAGAACATAATAGTGACTGGGTTCCATGGTGACTCACCAATGTGCTAGAATCAAGAGGCATATGCTGTCTTCGAGCAAAGAATTATGGGACCAATACCATATACAAATTTGAATAGCATGAGTGAGGAGCCAAGGTTGAGCATGTGAGAAACAACTATCTGAAAGGGAAATAAGGTTTCCCTTCCAAGAAGTTTCATAGGAACTCACTAATGATGGCGATGAGGCCAAGGTAAAGGGACATCTAGGTCTATCCTTTGGAATGGATTTGTTGGTGTCAATAGAGGGATACCTACAACTACCAAGGAAATGATGGTTCCTTGATAGGAGCATGAGTTGCACAAGCATGATGTCATTGGAACATGACATTGAGGTTGATACTTAGGAAAGGGATGAGTAATGGGACTCAAACTTCGTTTATTTATAGCATGACAATAAGGCTGACTTGGAAGCATATGAAACTGATCTTAGGGAGGGAAACATATTTGAGGTGAGGGAGGGGGAGGTGGTTGTACTGGGTACAACTTGCAAATGGATGACTTTGGAGGGAAAAATGTGGATAACTGGGCAGAGGGACTCAAAGGTGACTCATTGCAGAGTACTCTGAACAAAGGTGAATAGAATTTTTTTCAACACAAGATACTGCATGTTATCTGTAGGGGTTCTAAGAAGTATTGGTTTAGGCCTTCTTCATGGTTTAAGGAGCTCAAAGAAGGTAGTGAAGTATGCTCGAAATGGTACTGCCCTGTTGGTTTTATCAAGCCTGGGTCAGTTAATGCTCATCGGTGTTTCCATTTTTAGAGTGTCTAAAAATAGTGAGAAGACTGCAGTGGTGGTATTTTTTGTAAAGTTAGTCTTCAAGGCCCAAAAAAGAATAAATGTGTATAGTGGAGAACTCTTCTAGTCAAAAGGGACTAGAGTATTCTTTTTTCGTAAATAGACCAATGAGCCTGAAAAAGGGGTAAACTTATACCCAAAGGACTTTATTTGATGTATTTTAATGAGCCTGAAAGGAACAATATCACTCAATAATATTTTCATTGTTTAAGGTGTAAAAAAGGAGCTTACCAGAAACTCTAACCTGGGAGCCTTAGGGGAACTGGCCAATAAGTGACAATATGAGAAAATATATGAGGATTTAACTCAATATGTTGAACTATACAAAATCCCTATCCTAAGGGGATGTGAACAACATGGGTTGTAAATGAAAGGGGTTCTAAACAACGGTCATCCATGTGAGGGGAGGCTCTATTGCTGATTAAGGGAAAATGTAAAGGGTGGCTGGGCAGGTCCAGTTACTTGAAAATGGAGGCGGGGGAGGGGGGGCCATAGGCTCGAGGGGAAATGACTGAGGAAATTCATCGATTCAATAGAGGGGGGGGATGTCCTATATTCAAGTTAAGTTATTATACCTATATACGCGGTCAATACCACCAGGAGGCACAAAACTAAAACTTGTATCTGCACACATAAAAAGGATACCCAATCATAAATGTGTGTCTAGAATATAAATAATGAATACAAATACATCTATAAGACATGAATTTCATGATGGCACACAAATCGATGCAAGTCCAAAAGGTGGCCTAACGAAAGGTCAATGATCATGAGAAAAGGTCCCAATAATCAAGAAAGGAATTGAATATGGATTCTTGCGGTGCAAATGGTGCAAAAATGGATGTTGTGTGACCTTGATAAATGGTCAAGATTACATGTGTGAGAAAAGTGAGCATGGTTGAGTTTCTACCCCCATGTTATGGGAATGGGTTTGTGATTATGGATCATGTATACATTGGGGTGAACTACAGGCTCACTGAAGTACCAAGATGTATGCAATAAGGGAAGGTCAAAATAAGTGAGCCTTCCCCTTATTCTAGGGTCGAGGTAGTCGGTCATGTCCCCTAGTCCAAAGGTGTCGACGAGGTGAATATTCTCTTATGAATAGATATCGAATAGACATTGGAAAACTATTGGAAGGGGGTGTATGATGATGTGGATAGCCATGCTGGAAAGATATCTTGGTGATATGATGATGGGAGATGCCTTGTCCTATGTGGATTCCCATAGTATTGATGACGAGGATGATGAGGAGGAGTAGGAGGGTTTGGGTAGGGGGCGGGATCATCTGAGGTAGAGAGGGTGGTGCTTAGGGGGAAACTATAGCATCCCAGTGGTTAGCCTTGTCCCAAAGTTGTCGAGATCTATCAAAATGTGGGAAATGGTGTGTATAATGTCCATAAATGTTGTAGAAGGAACATGAGTGATTGGTTCACAACCGTGGATTCTTTCCCTATCACAGTTGTTGGTTACGGTCTTGATTTAGAAAACAGGACCTGTTGTAATCTCACAGATCACATAAGGTTACCAATAATACATACTAAAACATACATAAATATAGAGCAGAGGCAAGAGACAAGAACATATAGGATTAAACAAATTATTTTATTATTACAATGAGTCCATACAATGCAGAGAACTGAATTGAGTTCTCGTCTGGCTCAACAGCCTAATATATATGATTTATAGACGTTTACAAAAAATAACTACCTGTCGGTTCGGTGAACTGACGCGACTTTTAGATGGCCGACCTAATCTCTTAGTTTAGTCAGCCGACCGACTTAGTCAACTGATCGACTAAGTCGGCTCATCGACTTAGTCAACTGATCGACTAAGTCGGTCCTCGTTCAAGTCAACTTATCGACTTGCTCCTTCTCCATCTCCCCCATGAACAAAATGTTTCTTCATCTCGAAGAAATAGGGAGATACACAAAATTTCTTTGTTGGTTTTTCCAAATATATACTGTGGCGGACTGTGAAGACGATGTTTTCAGGCGTTGTTGTAGTTTTTTATTTCTTTGGTCGACCTGCCTGGGCTCCTGCTTTGACAAAACGCTGGAACTATGTTTCGACTGGCACTTTATTTGTGGCGGCATCCTCTATAATGTCAAGGGCTGCAGCTGCCAGTTCTTATTCATCGTCTGATGATTCGACAATGATAAGTTTGCACTTACCTTTGCCTTGTTGTTGTTCTTGCGCTTTGATTTTTTTTCCTAGCTGCTGTTATCTCATTGGCGAGTTTCTGAATTGTTGATGTATATGTAACTTCGGAATGTATTCTTCTATGTATCTTATATATTGTAACCCGATGTTTATTCCGGGATGTATCTATTATGTATTTGAGTCATGTGGTCATGCCCCGATGTTCCGATCGGGAGGACTAATAATGTAATCAAGTCATATCAAGTCATTAGGTAAGTCCCCACAGTTTCGGGGCACTTGAGTTATTATACACTAATTAAGGTGTAGGCTCGGGTAGTAATTATTAGGTTGAGCCTATGTGTGAAAAGGAAATTCAAGTGAACAGATGAATATAAATAGAGAGTGAGAGTCTCTCTATTTATCACTTGTGAAATACATCACTTGCTCTCCCAAGTATGGTGCACTACTGAAGAAGGAAATTTTGGGACTAGACAGAAGACAGAAGACTACTGCTGTTTTGGGAGATCTCTTACTGTTTTGGTGTTGATTCTATCTTAGAGGAAGTTGCGGGGTTTTCTGCTTTATGGTTTCCCAGAGGAAAACACTTTGTGTCTCTTGTCTCTTGTGATGTGCTTATGTTTTATTGATGTGCTTGTTATTCTCTCAGTGAAAAGATCCTAAGATCATAATGCTAGCTTAATGTGATGAAAAACTAACATGGTATCAGAGCTAACCTGAGAAGAAGACATTGTGCAGCTACAGAGGATGATGAACCATCCAGAAAGAGATCCAGATATGAAAGTGAAGATTCTTCAAGCGAGGATGAATATGTTCTGATATCATATCTCACAGGTAACATTACTCATGGAAATGATGATTGGCTTATAGACAGTGGGGCTTCCAAACATATGACAGGATTCAAGGAATCTTTTGTAAGACTGTCAGAACATGAATCACCTCACAAGGTGAAACTAGGAGATGACTACCAATATCCAATAAAAGGTAGTGGGGAATATTCATACAAGCTAGACTTTGGTAAGTCTCTAATAATGAAAGAAGTATTGTTTGTTCCAGGACTTAAGAAGAACCTTCTATCCATTTCAGCCTTGTATGCAAAAGGAATGTGGGTTGCATTCATCGATGGTCAAGTCATCATGTGGCCAAAAGGAAAGAAACTTGATGATGCGGTAGTTATTGGAGAACAAGAAGGAGGCTTGTACAAATTGAAGGGTCATCCAGAACAAGCCTTGATCCATGATATGGTAGAGCCAAATGAGCTTTGGCATAGAAGGCTTGCACATGTGCACTACAGAGCACTACCTATTGCATTCCAAACAAAGCATGATGGAGTTTGCAAAGGATGTGCAAAAGGGAAGAATACAAAGAAGACATTTCCTAGTAGAAAAAGCAAAGCCAAAGGCATTCTAGAAATCATCCACTCCGATGTATGCATTCCAATGTCATCAAACTCACTAAGCGAGTATGCATACTATGTTTCTTTTATTGATGATTTTTCTAGAAAGACATGGATTTACTTTATGAAAAACAAATATGAAGTGTTCAGCAAGTTTAAGGAATTCAAAGCCTTGATCAAGAACCATACTGAAAAGAAGATCAATACCATTCGATCAGATAATGGTGGAGAATTCACTTCAAATGAATTCAAAGAGCTATGCAAAGAAGCAGGGATTAAGAGGGAGTTGTCAACTCCTTATAATCCACAACAGAATGGGGTTGCAGAATGGAAGAATAGAATTTCAAGCTATTTGAAGGGAAGAACAAAAATCAGAATGTGACCTAAAGAATCCAGTTGAAGAATGTGAAGATCTAGAATGCAGAGACCATGCAGTCATAAGAGTCTCTCAAATCAAGAACAACTTGAAGCGGTAAAAGAAAAAGTGAAGAATGTAGAAGTGATGATGACCACCTTGAATGGCCTCCCAAGATCGTGGAATTCATTC
>LPNX010436294.1:19302-39275 GCA_001517045.1 Pseudotsuga menziesii | reverse complement strand
ACAAATTCTCCATTGCTACTTATCTAGAATGAAACCTCTTTGCTGACATATTGGATTAGTGCACAATCTCAAAGTTGTCCTGGTAGAGATGGAAGGCATTTAGAAAGTTTCAGTGAGATATGGATGAATGTTGTATTGGCTAAAGTAGTTGCATGATCATATATTTGTGCATAATAACTTTCCAGTATGAATATTCCTTATGAAATGTTCTAACCATACAAATGCATTTGACTTGTAGGAAAGACCACATACATAATCACCTACAAGAAAAGAAGAATTAAGACTTGTTTCGAAGGAAAAGTGACGACAGTTCAAAGACAGAATAATATGATGAGTGCAGTGACATCATTGATGCAGAACCTTCCAGCCACCAAGAAGAAAGGGAAGACCAGTTCAAGAAGAATGATGTCAGGGTGCAGTATCGAGACCTGAATATAATTTCATAGTTCCATCATGCAGTAGATGGAAACATCATGGGATACAAAGAAAGATTCGTAGCACGAGGATTCTCACGAAAATAAGGCATAGACTACGAAGAAACATTTACAACTACTAGAAGTGAAGTCACATGACATGCATAATCATGTGTGCAAATGAAAGAAGGAATTGTATGAGTTTAGAAGACACCCATGGGAAACACATACATGATGAGATTGATGAAGATCTTAACCTTTGCTACAAGGTTGAAGATGCACGTCTATACACTAGATGGTCACATAGAATATTAGGAAGCTACTTGTCACTCTAGTACAAAATGTTTTCAGTGCATAGAGCACAGAAGATAGAGGGAGTATGATGCTTCGCTTCAGAGGGAGTGACTACAGAAGATCTAAGGTTCGACATGGTACAACAGGATGGGAAGATTACTGATGACTCTAGGCTTTACTGAGAGTAAAGTGGATTCCAACCTTTGCTTCAAGGTTGAAGGCGGAAGACTAGTGATGCTCCTGTTATGTGTCGATGCACTATTTTCTAGGCATGGAGGTGTGGACAAGGGAAGTATGCAGTAGAGATCCTGAATAGGTTCAGGATGATGGACTGAATGACCACACCTATGGCATCGAACATGAAGCTATTGAGTGATTCTTCATCAGAGACGGTTGATGCTACGATGTATCATCAGATGATTGGGTCCTTGATGTACTTGAGACTAGATATTTTCCTTGTTGTGAACACATTGAGACAGACATGTTCACGTGATGGTTGCAAAGCATGCAGGGGTACAATTGATTATGGGCTCAAGTATGATGCAAATCAAAAGATTAACCTGGAGGGTTATGTTGATTCAGATTGGGTAGGTAGTGCCATCGACAGGAAGAGTACTTCAGGATGTTGCTTCAGTATGGGATTAGGTGTGATCTCTTGGTTTAGCAGGAAGCAATCTTGTGTGGCACTGAGTACAGCTGAAGCAGAGTATGTCGCAGCTTGTTCAACTAGTTGTGAGGTAGTATGGCTGCGAAAGCTACTGTCTGATATATTTGATCTCTAGTTGGATGCTACTTGTATATATTGTGACAACCAAAGTTGCGTGAAGTTGTCAGAGAATCCAGTGTTCCATGACAGGTCGAAGCATATCGAGATCAAGTATCATTATATCAGGGATATGGTGCAGAGAGGAGCAGTGAAGCTCCTGTATGTTACGACGGAGGAATAGATAGCTGATGTATTGACGAAGCCATTGGCTAGGCTGAAGTTCGAGTACTTCAAAGAGAGACTTGGTGTTCTCCAGATCGAGGCTTCCTCCCAGAGAAAGTGATGAGACCCATAGCCATTCTGACATGGTGAGAGGATTGGTTCCTTCCATGGTCAGATGTAAGGGCTGAGCCATTCTGTCATGTTGAGAGGATTGGTTCCTTCCATGTCAGATATGAGTGCTAAGATCCATAGCCATTCTGACGAGTAGGTCAGATATAAGGGCTGAGCGATTCTATCATGGTGGTAGGGTTGCTCCCTTCCATATCAGATATGAGTGCTGGCCATTTTGTCGAGTAGGACAGATGTAAGAGAAATTGCCATTCTAGGAATGGAGGCACCTAGTCATTTACCAGGAACACTCAGTGTAAGAACTGAGTAGCCATTCTGATGTGATAGAGGGATGTGTTCCCACTTGATTAGATGTAAGGGCTAAACCATTCTATTCATGGCTAAAGGATTAAGTTCCTTCCATGTCAGATGTGAGTGTTGGCCATTCGGACGAGCAGGTCAGATGTAAGGGCAACTGCCATTCTCTAGGAGAATGGAGGCTCCTGGTCAGTTACCAGGTAGCTCAGTCGAGGAGGACTGGGGGCCATTTTGATATGATTGCTGGGATGTGTTCCCCTTATGATCAGATATGAGTGCATGACCTTCCATCATTGTGAGCATGGTGTGTTCCTGCCTGGATGGATGTAAGTGATGAGCCTTGTCATAGATGATAGTAGGTGTGTCCTATCTGCTGGTGACTATAAGTGCTGTGCCATTTCATAGATGATAGTAGGTGTGTCCTATCATGCCGGTGACTGTAAGTGCAGTGCCATTTCACAGATGGTAGTAGGTGTGTCCTACCATGTTGGTGATTGTAAGTGCAGAGCCTTTTCACAGATGGTAGTAGGTGTGTCCTACCATGCTGGTGATTATAAGTGCCGAGCCTTTCCACAGATGGTAGTAGGTGTGTCCTACCATGCTGGTGGATGTGAGCACTGTGACTTTCCACAGATGATAGTAGGTGTGTCCTATCTTGCTGGTGGTTGTAAGTGCTGAGCCATTTCACAGATGATAGTAGGTGTGTCCTATCATGCTGGTGAATGTGAGTGCTGGGCCTTTCTGATGGGATTGTAGTTTACTACATGATCAGATGTGAGTGCTGGGCGTCCCTTTCTAACGAGCAAGTCAGATGTAAGTGCTGGGCGAAGACCTACATGAGGGTAGGCCTACAACCAGCATGAAAAAGGGATGGCTCTGTAGAACTTCCTATGACGAGAAGAATCATTAGATAGCACCAGTGTTGATCCAGATCGAGTGATGATCCAAATCCAGTAATGATGATCCAGCAGTGATGATCCAGATCCAGTGATGATCCAGATCCAGTCCAGTGATGTTGATCCAGATCAAGAGATGATCTAGATCCAGTGATGATGTTTTATGTTGATCCAGTTCGAGAGATGATCCAGATCCAGTGATGATGTTCTATGTTGATCCAGATCGAGAGATGATCCAGATCCAATGAAGATGACTTGAAGATGAAGATGACTTGAAGACAAAGATGAATTGAAGATGAGATGATCCAGCTGATACAGAGAAGAAGACCAGTGCTGAAAATTGTGTCGAAATAATACCTTCCTAGTTAAGAGGGAGTATTGATGTATATGTAACTTCAGAATGTATTATTCTATGTATCTTATATATTGTAACTCGATGTTTATTCCGGGATGTTTCTATTATGTATTTGAGTCATGTGGTCATGCCCCGATGTTTCGATCGGGAGGATTAACAATGTAATCAAGTCATATCAAGTCATTAGGTAAGTCCCCACAGTTTCGGGGCACTTGAGTTATTATACACTAATTAAGGTGTAGGCTCGGGTAGTAATTATTAGGTTGAGCCTACGTGTGAAAAGGCAATTCAAGTGAACAGATGAATATAAATAGAGAGTGAGAGTCTCTCTATTTATCACTTGTGAAATACATCACTTGCTCTCCCAAGTATGGTGCACTACTGAAGAAGGAAATTTGGGAATAGATAGAAGACAGAAGACTACTGCTGTTTGGGGAGATCTCTTACTATTTTGGTGTTGATTCTATCTTAGAGGAAGTTGCGGGGTTTTCTCCTTTATGGTTTCCCCGAGGAAAACTCTTTGTGTCTCTTGTCTCTTGTGATGTGCTTATGTTTTATTGCTGTGCTTGTTATTCTCTCAGTGAAAAGATCCTAAGATCATAATGCTAGCTTAATGTGATGAAAAACTAACATGAATGATGCCTTTTGACACATCATACTCAGGGTTGTTTGGTTCGACTTCGACCATTGGTGCTTGAGTCGGGACGACACTTGCGGGAGCCGGAGGAGTTGTTTGCTGCTGTGGTTGTGGCTTTGGTTTTTTCGGCTGTGGGTCTGCTCTCTTTGTGGTTGAAGGTTTGATAGTTATTTGTACTCGACTAGTGGGTTTGACCGGTATGTCCTCTGACACGAATGTGCTGATGCAGAGGTTGAGCTCGTAGTCTTCCTCTTTCTCTTGGTCAGTGAGTGGCTCCTTGATTGAGAAGTCAACCTGTTCTGTTGCTTCTAGCACTGGTATCTTTGTCTTAGCATGTTGAGACAATTCTCAGAATATTTGGTCGACAAATGGATAGTAGTTGAGGGCTTTGGCATTGGAGGCCTCGCCCTGCATATACCACACCGAGGTATGGTCGAGCTCCAGTTGGATGTGGGAGTTTGCTGGTAGATTTCATTGGATGTTCTAAGGAACCCTCCATCTAGTTGTGCGAACTTTCGGTTGTTGGAACCAGTTCTCCAGGAATACTTTCCCATGCTCCAGTTCGTGCAGGGTTCCTTTCTAGGAGAAGGGTTTAAACCTCCACATGTCAAACCTTGATGGTTCCTGAAAGACTAGGCTCCCTTCTGGGCATATGTGGTACATAATGATCCATAAGACGAGGGAGGGGAACTTGATGATTCCCCCCATCTCTTGGCATCAATCACAAACAGTTTTTATCATGTCAGTGACATAATCCCCCCATCTGTAGATTCATCCATCGGTGGCAATAGTGTCGACGATTTCCAACATTTCTAACTTGAGTTCGTTGCCTCAACCTGCTAATGTGAGTGTGATTGCAATGATTTTGGCCAAAATCTGTGGTGTTTTAGTTGTTATTTGGCCGATCATCAACCCTTTTGAGTTTTTCCTGGAAGATGATCATGTAAGCTCTTTGACCAGTCCTTCTTTGATTCCGACTGGTACAGGGTCTCCTTTGTTATGTAGGCTAGTCAGTTTGGAGATGACATCCCCAAAAATGTTGATCGGCTCATCAAAGTAGAACAGACCATTGTGATATCGACTGATAATGAATTTCACAGCAGCTTCCTTTGTACCCCGAAAGCTTGCCATCAGTGCTGCATTGGCATATCTAAAGAGGGTGCTGCGTTTGACCTTTTCTGCTACTTGAGTCATCTTTTTCTCAATAAAGGCCCACTCTTGGATCTCGACCCATAGTTTCTGCCATGGCCCTTCCTATACTTTGACACTTTTTATGTTTTTCAACCTATGAACCAAGGGTGTATCCGCAGCCTATAACTCTTTTGCCTTGGTCGATGATCTGGTTTGTTTGGGGGCCATTGTGTTGGTTTGGTCGATGTTACTACAGGGTTTTTGGCTTTCGATTGACTGAGTGTTCTGGTGTTCTATGTGTAAAGTTTGTGGTGAATGAACCTTCGATGGTTTAGTATTTATAGGCGATGGTCTGGTTGTGTGCAGTAATGGATGTATTAATGGCGGACTTGACGTTCCAGCTGTAATACGTGAGTGTGAACTAATGGTGATTTTCTTTCGGTGCTCGAGGTCATGAATGCACGATGGGACTATCGAGGTCGACGGCTGGTGTCGGTGCTGAGAATGGTTGACAGGAATGGTCGGTGAAAATGGTCGAGGGTCATGATGTCGATTGTCGAACTGGTGATTTCCTGTCATGTTTTGTCGTGTTTGGGGTATTATTTTGTTTTTGGAATTTTTAGCTTTTTATGGATTTTGGTTGCTGGTTATGGTCATTATATGATTTTTTTTTAACGTTTTAGTCAGGCTCCATTAACGAGCTTATAAAATACTAGGTCCTGTAATGTCTTTAGTCTGACTGATCTGTTGGGATGTATCTCTTCAACAATGTAAGGTCCCATCCATTACGTGTGGAGCTTCTTAGGTTTTCCTTTGACTCGACTATTATAAAGTAAGGCATGGTCACCGACCGACATGTTTTTGTTTTTGATGTTGCGGTCGTGCCATGCTTTCTGTTGTTGCTTATGTATTTCTTGGTGTTGTATAGCCATGAGTCGGTGTTCTTCCAGCTTGCTGAGTTGAAATAGTTAGTCCTTTATTGCATGTTCGACATCGACATGTAGTAGTTGTGCAATAATAGGTTTATGCTGTCGAAAATGTAGTGGGACTACTGCTTCTTGTCCATAGACTAGTCGAAATGGGGTTTGGTTGGTCGACTGTTTATAGGCTGTTCTGTATGCCCATAAGACTGCAGGTATTTTCTCGTCCCAGTCGTCCTTGTCGGCATTACATATTTTAGTTAACCCTTTTGTTAATGTTATATGGAATGCTTCAATCACCCCATTCGACTGAGGATGATATGCTGTACTCCGTTGGTGGTCGATTTGGAATTAGTCGGTCAGGGTTTTGATAGTTTTGTTGATAAAGTGTGTCCCTTGGCCACTAATCAAGGTTAGTGGGCATCTGAATCTAGTGATGATGTTTTCATAGATAAACTTAGTGGCTATCTCACTCAAACATGTATCGACGAGTTCAGCTTCTGCCCACTTAGTGATGTATTCTACTGTAGTAGTAATACACCTTGCACCTGATATTTTTGCTAGGATAGGAAATGGTCCTATGAAGTCTATGGCCCAGATTTCGAATGTGAGACTGGGGTTTACTGATATCAAGGGAATTTATGTACTAGGAAGGTGTCGACCAAGTCGTTGACATTTGTCACATCGACTAACAAAACTTTTGTGATCTCTATGGAGTGTCGGCCACCATAATCCTGACTGTTGGATTTTCTTTGCAGTTGTGTCTGCTTGGAAATGTCCTCCTGCAGGTCCATAGTGTGCTTCATGCATGATTTGGTCTCATTCATGTTCAAGTACGCACCTTCTGAGGATGTCATCTAATCCCATTTTGTATAAAAATCCATTAATGAGACTATATGGTGCAACCTTCATAGATAAGATGTGTTTTTTCTTGGTATTCATACCTTCTGGTGCCTCTCTGTTTTCTAAGAACTGATTTATTTCCTCTAGTTCTACTGGCACTGCTTCTACGTGAAATAAATGTGCATCAGGTAAGTCGCCGTCGAATCCAGTCGGCTCCTCTCCCGTGTCTATTCAGGATAGATGGTCGGGTCCGACATTTAGCTTTCCTGGTCGGACAAATACTTCGAACTCAAATTCTTGGAAGAGAAGTAGCCATCAACAAATTCTGCCATGGAGTGGTTTATTGACAAGATACTTCAAGGCTTGATGGTCGGTATAGAATATGAAGGGGTTGGCTAAAAGGTAATGTCGGTACTTTTGGATGGAAAATACCATACCTAAGGCTTCTCTTTCTATGGTTGAGTAGTTTATTTTAGCCTTATCTAATTTTCGACTGCTGTAAACTATAGGGTAATCCATCCCATCATCTCCTGGTTGAGTTAGGATTGCTCCTATTGCTATTCCTGATGCATCGATATGCACATGGAATTTGATTGACCAATTTGGAAATTTTAGGATGGGGGCTTCGACTAACTTTCTTTTCAATTTTTCAAAAGAGATGTGCAATTCCTCTATCCACTTAAACTCTTGATCTTCCTTTAATAGTTCTTCGAGAGGGTGGGTCATATCTGAATAGTATCTTATAAATTTTCAGTAATATCCTTTATGGCCAAGTAACACCCTGACTTGTTTGGGGTTTACTAGTGTTTTCAGGTCGAGGATAATTTTAATCTTTTCAAAGTCGACCTTGATACCTTCTTTACAAACAATATTCCCTAACAGTATCCCTATGGGAGTCATAAATATACATTTCTTAATGTTCAGGGAGAGTTGAATCTGTCGATATCTCTCTAGCATAAGTCTGAGCCATTTGCAGTGGTCTTTTAAGGTGGAGTATATCGTCCAGTCATCGAAGTATACTACCATGGTCTTATATATGTATTCTTGGAATGTTTTGACAACAATTCGAGAAAACAATACAGGTGCATTCTTTAATCCAAAAGGCATAACTCTGTAAGCAAAGGAACCAAATTTCACACACAAATGTTGTCTTTTTTTGATCTTCTTTAGCTATTGGTACTTGGTTATAGCCTAAGAATCCATCGGTAAATGAGTAGCATTCATGTCTTGCAACTTTATTTAGGATTTCATCTGCATAAGGGGTTGGGAAAGGGTCTGTTAGTGTTACTTTGTTGAGTTCCCTAAAGTCAACACAAATTCTTAACCTGGTTGGGTCATGTTTCTTGGGCTGTACAACCATTAGACTTGCCCATTCTTATTAGTTGATAGGGTAGATGATTCCTGCTGCTAACATGTTATCAATTTCCCTTTTGACTATCTCCTTGTCTTTGTGAGCTAGTTTATAAGGTTTTTTCTTGACAGGTTGAACATCAGGTTTAGTATCAATTTTCATTTCTCCCATTTCTTGGACTAAGCCTTTTAGGTCTTCATATTCCTTGGCAAAGACATCTTAGAACTCTCTTAGTATGTTTACTATCTCTGTGGTTTGTTGTTCATTCCAGTAGTCACCAATTTTTGCTAGTTTTGGTCGATCATCATTTGAAATGTCGACCTCTTTATTTTTCACTTTGGCATCTAGACACTCTGGTGCTTTAGCTTCATTAATCAGTTAACTTCCTTCTTTGAACTATGAGAATGTGGCAAGGAAGTCGGATGCATTCATTCTGTCAGTATCTTGTTTGTTAGTTGTTGCGATTTTCAGGATCGAGTGGATAGGTTTTGTTGTTTCAACGTGGTTGGATTTCCATATGAAACTCTTTCCTTCTGTGTTTTCATTTTCTAGTTGTAAATGGGTCGACTATGGTTTTGAATCTGTTTGTATATTGTTACATTCTTTTATTTGTCGATGGTCTCGTAAGGGTTGGTTTTCGTTCGATTGGATAAACTGTTTGATTTGCTATGCTGTCTCAGCCAGATTTTCATTTTGAGGTATGAAGTTGAAGTCTTTAATAAAATTTTCCCTGAGTTCGTGCCAAAAGAAGGTTTCACCTCTAGCTTCTTCCATCTTATACCATTTATTTGGCAAGTCGGCTAGGGTTGAAGGGAACAAATGTGGCCAGGCTCGCTCATCTTTGTATCCAAGTCTTCTCCACTCCTTTTCACAAGTTTTGATATCCTCTTATGGGTTTCGACCTTGAGTAAATACAGGTATCTGAACTTGTTGGGTTAACTTCTTTCCTCCAAACCTATCGACAAAGTAAGTCAAAGCAGTTGTCCAGGTCTGTAGTTTTTTCTGATGGGTATCCCACCATCTAGCTGCTTGACCTGTAAACGTTTCAACTAAGCTTTGAAGTCAGCCATGTTCACCAATATTTTTAGATACTTGCTCAATATGCATGATTGGTGATTCCCTCTCCTTATACCTTGGTAGTTGTGTAGTTTTTGAGTTGGTTGGTTGTAAGGTAGGGCGTTCCCTTATTTTCTTTTCAAAGACTTTTGGGATAATTGATACTATGAAGCACTGTCCGGTGGGTTTTTCTGTACTTTTTGTATAGTCCAGCACCCTCTTGCTTGTGTTTTGTAATTTTTGATCTCTCGATCATACAATTCAGCATCTGAGTTATAAACAATTGAGTCTTGGTTACCTAAGTTAAGTTCTCCATGGATGTTTGGTTCTATGTAGTCTGCATCATTGTGGATTTGGTAAAGTTGTCTAACATTGACTTCTTCATCAATAGGTTTAGTCCAAGGCTCCCCTTGGGATGGATGAATGGGTACAATGACCTTTTGACCATTTCCTTTTAATTTGATTCGTTACTTGTCCAAAGATATGGATGCTTTCATCTTCCGACCCCAAGGTCGATCGACTAGTGCTGGGAAGGAGTTGGATCCTTCTTTTGGGTCAATAATTTCAAAATCAACCTTGGTTGAGATTCCTTTGATGGTCATGTCGATGTTTTTCCAGACCCCAATGGGTTGAATTAGGCCTTGGTCGACGAGTTTCAGGTAAATGCCTGACTCGTAGAGTCGAGGTCTGCCCATATGTTCCCAAGTATCCCGAGTCATGATATTTAATTGTGACCTAAAGTCAAGAACTACTTGTCGGACATGGTAACCTTTGATTTCTAGGTCGACAAGTGGGTCCGCATCACTTTTGTCTTTTTGGTTCAAGCTGCAGATGTTTTTTGTTTGTTTTTCAAGGTTGGTACCTTTTATTTCATGCAACAAGTCTATGAACTGAGATACTGATTTGTCTATTTGAGCAAGTTGGAGTAGTTGACTTATTGTGGTTGGTCAATTGTTAGCGATGTCTTCCTATCGTGCAATGTCTTGAAAGACATGGGTTGCTTCTTTATATGTTTGTTTTTCATGCCGTGGGTTAGGATAGACATTTGTTTATTGAATCTTACTGATTTGAGGGTTACCAGGTCCTATTTTTGTGCCTTGTTGAGTTACAATATGTATATTTTTAGTAGTTATTACATCATGTTTTTGCACACAAGACAAGACATTAACATTTTTCTTGGTATTAATTTTTTCTAACATAGTAGGGCAATCCTCAAGCGAGTGATCGCTTACTCCGTAGTGGGTACAAAATTTGAGATCAGTCCTATCCTTGTATGGACAGTCTGCATATCGGTGACCTTCTTTGTAACATATGAAGCACTGGTTGGGTCGACGCGATCGTGTGTCCTGATTCCCAGGGAATCGACCTCTTCCTCCATAGCCTTGTCGTCGATTGTCATACCGGCACTCATATCGTCGACCGTTGTATCTTTTCCCATTCTAATCATTTGCTAGATTGTTTTGCTCATTATGTTGCACCATTGCATTCGTTGGGTAGACCACCTAATAGTTCTGTCGGTTCTTCAGGTTTAACTGGAAGTCGACCGTGTTATGACTTTTGGTCTCGCAGATGGCACACCAGGACGCCTTTCCATTCTTCATGTTAAACGGACAGTATTTTGTAGAGTGATCTCTGTGTTCCTGGAAAATGTCACAAAAGGAATTAGTCTGTACAAATCAAACTTCTTGTCAACTATATTCTTGTCGACAGTTATCTTTCGAATGACCGGCCATCGAGAATTTGGTACACCAGATCTCTTGATTCTTGAGGCTTAGTTCCTTCAGAGACTTATGTACGTTCTCTAGCTGTTCTTCCAATTTGTGGTCCATGGGGTAAGCAGGTATGTCTTCGTCCATCTCCACCTGAAGGGCTTTTGTTAGTGCATCTTTGTAAGTTTTGAACATCTCCAGACTGATGTGTTGATGTACTTTCTGGGATAGTCCTGCAAGAAACCATTGAATTAGTAATTGTTCATCAATAACGTAATCCATCTGGCTTAGTAGGTCTTTCCAATGTTTATCGTAGTCGTGGACGGTCTCCCCTAGCTTTTGTGATGTGGTTTTAAGCTTCTTTGCAGCCAGGTGCTTAGCATATGGTGTTTTGAAAAATGACAAAAATTGCGGCTTAATCTCGGCTTTTGTTGCTCTGGGTTGTCTTTCCGAAAAGGTCATGTACCGTGTTAATGCCCTTTTCCTTAAGGCCCCTGCAAACTGTTCCATTTGTCGATCTTCATCTGTAACCTGGTTGGCTTCCCAGGTTGACTCATAGATGAACCAATTTTGTCTGGGGTCTTCATCTCCCTCATAAAGAGGAATGTGAGCTGATTCGTGACCCATGTTTGAATCACTGTCACTGCTCTCAGAAGGTGGCGGCGGTGGAGGTGCGCGTGGTGATGAGGGTGGTGGGGTTACTTGTGTATTCGTTCCTATGGAATTTTGGTCGACATAAATTCCATTTTCGTCAGTTGTCGAGTCATCATCGACTTGCAGTCAGTTGATGTCAACTTCTACTGTCGATGGTCCACTGCAATTATTTGTTCGTAGTTTCGATTATTTGATTTCTTCTAAAGCTGTATTTCGGGGGGGGGGGGGGGGGGTGCTCCTTCATGTGTCATTAAGAGCAAGTGGATACTTCAGGGGGAGGTTGCTACTTGAAACATCACCCAGTTCCCTTCCACTAGTTGACGTATAATAAGGTGTCGTCCAGGGTATGTTTCATCACCTAGTCGACTCCATATAGTGAAGTCACCAGCTTGTAGTCGGAGGTCTTCTTCGACAATGGTCTGTATTCGAGTACGCAGATTCAATGGGGAAAGGGTTGGTCCTTCATTGGGAGCTCTTAACTGGAGAGCTTCTGGCTGCTCTATCCACAATTCTTCCTCCTTAGGGGACACTTCTTGCTCCACGCCCTCTTCCTGTTGGTCATGACTCGACTATGGCGGGTTCTCTTCCTTATCGTTCTCCCTAGGTTTTTGTCCTCTGTGCATCTCTAAGTCCCTTTCTTATCTTGCTTCCCTTCTCTGATGTATCTCTTCCCTTTCTAGTTTCTGGATGTCCGACATACTTTTGTACGATACTATTCTCTTGAGGGTTCTTTTGGTCTAATTCTCATTACTAGTGACTATTATCTGGTTTGGGTTGACTAGGATCCACTATACTCTATCTTCAACACATGACTAGCTACCCCCCCATAGCTTACCCGACGCTTTTAGAAAGCCCGGATAGTTCGATTTATTTGCTTAGGAAGCATTCCCACTCCCTTTTTGCAATGAATTTCTCCCACTTCCTCTGCTTCTCCGTCCAGTTAGTGTTTTATGTTTGTTCGTACAGTGGTGGACGAGGTTCAACGATGTGTCCTACTCCTTTCTCAATCAAGAATTTGAACAGCAAGGTTGATAGGGAACACAAAATTTGTTCGGTGAAATCTGTGTAAAATTTCTCTTTGACAGTTTCCACTGAAGTTCTGTCTTTGACTGCTTGCTCCTCACAGAAGTCGTCGATGATTTTCTCAAACCACTCCAACAAATTTGTTCGGCCTTCTCAGGTCAGTTTTTCCAGTACTGCGGATTGTCCGGAAAAACCCTACAACAATTGTTCTTTAGTTGCGTTCGGCTTTCTCATCCAGGAGTTGCTTCAAGAGTTGGGGCACTGATTCGACAAAATTTTCATGCGTATTTGTAAAAAATATTTCTTTTGCTTTGGCGACTGTTAATCTATTCCTTCATGCGTAATTCTACAAATAGTTTGCAATTTTACATTCCCACCAGTCCTTAATCTCCTGCTATGGTATCATATGTGAGCATATATTTCAGTCATGTACTACTGACAATGGAACCAATGTTGTAATCTCATAGATCACATAAGGTTACCAATAATACATACTAAAACATACATAAATCTAGAGTAGAGACAAGAGACAAGAACAGATAGGATTAAACAGATGATTATATTATTACAATGATTCCATACAATGCAGATAACTAAACTGATTTCTCGTCTGGCTCAACAGCCTAATATATATGATATACAGACGGTTACAAAAAATAACTACCTGTCGGTTCGGTGAACCGATGCGACTTTTAGATGGCCGACCTAATCTCTTAGTTTAGTCGACCGACCGACTTAGTCGGCTGATCGACTAAGTTGGTCCTCGTTTAAGTCAACTTATCGACTTGCTCCTTCTACAGGACCCATTATTGCTTGGAGGGTTAGAAGGTGGTATGACCCATCCCTGGCAATGATTATTCCTACGGTTATGCCCTCGTATTCTATTCTAGTGTGTTTGTTGGTTGTTGGGAGAAGGTTTATTAGGGGTTGGTTTTTCTAGGTGTACACTTGTCGTTGTGATGCAGGGGAGCCTAAGGGGGTGTCATCACATCCAGATTCAATAGTTGGTTGGGACGAAGATAATAAGGTTACACTACTAGAGGGGGGGTGTATCCTTGAGAAGGGTTCCCATAAGGAGGTGTTAAGTAAGTAGGGCCATAACCTAAGGGGCTGAGGTTGAGGGCGTATAGAAGGTGTTTCATCTGAGTTGGAAGTAAGTCGACATAGGTTATGACTGTAACTTGGGATAGGGAGAGGTTCCATCACTGGGGGAGAGGAACTAGATGGAGTGTTGTATGAAGGAGTTTCCATGGAATGCATGTGATTGTAAGGTTGAACTAATGATGTGACTGATCCAATAATGCCATCAGTGGCATGCGATGCCTCCGATGGGTCTTTGTAAGCAGAATATTTGCAAGGAGTGTCAAGAAAGATAGTATATAGGTAACCTGACTAGGCATATATCAAGTCAAATTATTGGTATTTTAGGATGGCCTCTTCTTCTATCTATGGGAGTTCAGATGTAACATCCTTGGCAATGGAGGGGATTAGAGACTTAAGAAACCAGTTAAGGAAAATCCTATCATCTAACTTGTTTTTGCACAAACTGTATCGTCTACACTATTCATGGATGTGGTTTATGATATGGGTAGTAGTATTTTGGTGACATGATAAAAGGATCTTAATGTCGACATCGTATCTAATGGGAAGCAAAAAGAACTGCAAAACAGTATATTCTAGGGATGAAAAGGTGGAGTGGGTTCCATGTGGTTGATCAATGTACCACTTGGTGGCAATGCCAGTGAAGGTCCTCTGGAGAAGATCGATCCTAACTAAGTCATCAACTATCGAATCGACGAACACAACGAGTGAAAGGACATGATGTGGTTTTGGGGATACTCATTGGTCTTCCCCTTGGATTTGGGGATATCCGAAGGGAGTTTGGTAGGCATGGGGGACCAGGTAAGATCATGACGAATGAGTTCATTGGTTAACATGCCATATTAGGGAGGTTCAAGCTAGCCATGAATTTCATATTTACATGAATAGAGAATCCATGTACATGTACAGTCATGGGAGGGTTCCCAACATGCATATTCCCTAGAGGGGGATTTTTGGATGAAGGGGTTCCAAGTTAGTAATACCATATGTAAGGATTCCCCATTATTACATGCCCAATAGGTGGGTTTCTAAAGGGGGGGTTTCTAAAGGAAGGATTCTAGAAGGTAGGTTGTCAATGAGGAATTTTCTGGAAGGGAGGCTTCTAGAAGGTGGGTTACCCATGGGATGGTTCCCTGTAGGAAAGTTTCTGGTGGCAACGTTCCCAACAGGTGAGTTCTTGGAGGGAGGGTTTCCAGTAGGTCTTCCCAACAAGTGGAGTACCAATAGGAAAAGGTTTGTTACCAGATGTAAGGATGTGAGTAGCCATGGGTTGTGTGGATATGATGAATATGCATGGTAGATATTTGTCTCAAGTGTAACTCACTTGAAAAAAGAAACTAGAGAAAGTGAACAATGTCTATTGATAGTGCAGTTGAATCGTTCTAATGAACTGAACTGTGGGGACTTCCCTCGAAGTCTATGAGAGTATCTAGGAGGAGAAATGGTGGCAAAGTGACATGAGTTTGAAAGAGGTCTATGAAAGGCTAAAAAATCCAACTACAAACATGTGTGCAGAAGGAGAGATATCAACAAAAGTGATGCTCAGGCCAACAACACACTCTAAAACTCTACTGTAATATCGTTTCACAGCAAGAGAATGGAAAAAAATGAGCAGAAATCCAACAAGCAGTCAATACCTAGAAATAAAAATACTTGTTAACTTGTGAGGTATGGGAGGATGCAAACACCTGGCTAAATAGTTGGAATCCATCACAAACTGTATCCTCTACAAGGTGATGAAATCCACGTTGAACAATACGACCCGGAATACCAACAATGGTGATTGGATATTCCCCTACCGAGAGGGATCCCTAGTAAAACATACCTAGAAGAATGGACACTAAGATACACCATTCATGATACGTCTAAGTAGGTGAATCTGCCACTTCTTCCTTTGACTATTGCACCTTAGGAAAGGGATCCTAGAAATGCAATGAGGAAAATGAGTAGGTAGAATTTAGTACAAAGTGGAGTGCGGTATTCCACCATGACATCCATAACTAGTCTTGTGACTTCAACCCTTTTAAGGGAGAGGCCTACCCAACAAACTGGATATGACTGTGCCAACAAATACTAGGGGATTTTGGTTCCCTAATAGTCCATAGCTAGGTATCATATGTAAATGAAAAAGGGAGGTTATTTAGATTCCTACCCCTAGTTCCATACTTAGAAAAAATATTGTTTTTGGTCTCCGAGTGGAGTTAAATGTGTGTTGAGTTAAGTTAAGTTTTTAGGATGACTTGATTTTAGGGTGTATGAGGGTGCATAAGTGGTGTGAACAAGCGCTAGTATACGATGAAAATAAATGATTGAAATTAAAAGTAAGTGCTAAAATATAAAGATGAAATGATTGAAAGAAATAGCTAACTATTTCATAAACACATAATGCAACAACTACAAACCAAAGGACTATTCATGAACTGATTCATGAAATCCAAAAAGATAATCATGAAAAAAATATCCCAAACAATGCAAGTAAGCTGAAAAGTGAGGCTGGAAGATAACATTGTCATAAATCAATTAGTTAGTCAAAACAGATCAAGGTTATGAATAGAGGGTTCGGATGGTTGTAACTTAGTCTCAGAGTGCTTATATATTAGGGACAAAAGTGTTCTGAGGTACACACTACTCAAAAACAGAATCGGGATAAACAGTGAACCCAAGGAAGATCACTCTTATTGGGGCCACGGGAGTGCTTTGGAGAACTCTTAATTTGGAAAAATGAGTGATATGGAGTTATCTTATGAGGTAGACAGGTGCACTCCAAGTTAAATTGGAAGATAAATTAAAATAGAGCTCCTCCAGGGGCTGATTTTGTAACATCTCTAAATTTCATAAAAAAATTGTTTAATTGAAGGTCTAACTGCAAATACATAATGTAAATAATCCATTCTAATTTTTAACTTGTGATTAGTGTTTTATCCATTGAACATAATGACTTAATTACGACAAACCTTAAAGTGCGACTTACCCTTATGATGAACTACTTTACTTATCGTCAAGTCATGAAAGGAACATTATGTTTAAAAAGCGCCAACTATAGTCAGTCTGCTTTCTAGTTATGTTTTTAGAATATTTGTTAACCCTTTTATAATGCTAGGAGGATGGGTTACAGGTGTTGCTTAACTTTTTTGACTAATGCAAAACCAAATGTATTCTTCTTGCAAGTGTTTAGCAGTGGAGATATTACCCTATGTTGGTAACACACCCAAGCCTAGCTAAAAACAAGGGCCCTAAGCTAAGGAATATTTGAGTATTCGTAAGAAATATATAAGTTATTGACTAAACAAGGTTCTCTTTTACCATAAGATAAAAACAAGCATAAGAAAATAATCTGATGGAAATAAGGGTGACCTTCGATGGTATTCAAAACTATAGAGTTGAGGTTGAACATTAGAATTTAATGTGGAATTAAACTGAGCCACATGATGGCTTTACTATCTCCAGCTGGAAAGCACGTATGTCATTTCAAAAACCCTAAGGGTTTAACTCGTCTCGGTACTTGCCCTTGTGTTGTATTTTTTTTGCTTATATACTATGGAAGAGTCGGGGCTCTTGGCCTTCCATCTCTCACCATTATTTTTAAGGTTCTTGGTGTTGGAATTCAGGATCATGATACACCCAATATTTATGAGTGCACCAATTATGGTATCAAGTTGGCTTTTCGATCTACACTACCTATTTTTTTGTGATAAAATGTGGAATGCTTGTAAGGCCTTCGTTGCCATCTTCAAATTCAGAAATGTAAGTCTCCTCTAGTTCATTTAAATTTATTCGTTGCTTCCAAATATATTTCTTTATATATATATATATATATATATATATATATATATATATATATATATTTGACCTCTGTAATGTTGTTTGCAAGAGGTTTCGACTGGGGTTGTTGAATTGGTATGGGTCATTCTCCATGAAAACATATCCATTGTTTGGGTAAGACCTGTACCCGCACTCCTTGTTCATTGTGACACTAAGGCTTGAGGATTTGTGGCTCTGTGGCCAACATTTTTTCTAGATTGGAACCCATTATTGCATTTTCTTTTGTTGAACTGGCAAACCCTCTTTGCGTTTTTTTCCTTGAGGCATTTACAGATGATTTTTGTTGAAGGTCTCGTTCTGACCGTGGAGTCGAAGGGACTATAATATGATGTCTTTATTTAGTTCTGATATGGATTAAAGACATAGTTTTTCTCTTTAAAATGTTTGAGCATTAAGTGTAGTCGTTTGACTAACACTTTGAACTTTTAAATGTTTGATTTTCTTCTATAAAATTCCCATGAACATTTCACTGTATTTTATAGGCTATGAGGCCACTACAATCTATAAATCATTAAGTAAATTCTAATCATGTTTAGATACAAAATAGCAATTTCATTAGTTGGATAATTGATGATGACGTAAGGTTGTTTTATGTTGATTGTAAAAAATAATTATCGATACTTTTGGTTTTTAACTGGTTGTGAGGAAAAAAGACAGGTCTCGACCCTTTGACCTCTTGGAAATGGATATGAGTTAATAAAATGTTAAACACCGTGTTTCTTATATCGTAAAATTTAGATCTGTTAAATTTTTGAGTTGGGGAAGTCTTGTCGACTGCTATAAAATTTTGTTCTTTTAATTTGAGCCATAAGGATTCTATGTATCTTCTAGAATGCGTAGACTATACATTTGATAAGTTTGTTGGTTTACTTTGAGTTTAGTCTTGTTGGAAACCCTTATATGGAGAAAGACCCTTACGGTTTTGAACCTGCGACTTAACAATTAAAGAAAATATGTCTAAAACCATAACAATATTATACTAATGTTTAAATCTGGGAAAAATGACCATTATTGAAATAAGTTATGTATAACAATTATTGTTTTAATTGTAGACATGGCTACCCCTAAATATGTTGAGAAGTTTACTGAACAGATTTAATTAAGGTCTTATCCATATA
Organism: Pseudotsuga menziesii; assembly: GCA_001517045.1. NCBI lineage: Eukaryota > Viridiplantae > Streptophyta > Pinopsida > Pinales > Pinaceae > Pseudotsuga > Pseudotsuga menziesii. Next base: position 20,598 of record LPNX010436294.1, on the reverse strand, counting down.
GGTATAGTTTTTTTAAGTTTAAAAAGATTTACCCTATAGTTTGTAATATTATAAATGTTGTCTTGACTTAAGAGAGTCTCTCCGCTGCGAACTGAGTAACCTAGGGTAAGCCTATCGGCTAGAATATAATTGTTTGTTTTATTAAATTATATAATACTAATCTTAATATTGTAATGAGGATTTCGTGAAGGTATTATAATATGGTTAAAGGCCTTAACCATTTTCAAAACTATAACTATGAATTAATGTTTACTTTGTAATTTAAGTAATATTTTAATTGGGGTGATAAATTTGATCTCTTGTTATGACTGAATGGTCTCTACAGGCTTCGAACCAGTGCTCTTAGTACTCTATACTTGTTTATATAGGTTATTCAAAGTGGAATTTGCAAAGGTTTAGTTTTGTTGTAACTTTAAATGGTTTATAAAAATAAACCCTAACTCGTTTAGGTTTAGTTTCTTAAGAATATAAACTATTTGATTTCTAAAAAGAATGAAAGTAGGCCTTAAGTTGTAATAAATAATATTTGCACGAACAATACTTGTAACTCTATTCCTAAGTAAAAAATAAATAGAATCTGGTTCATTGTTTAGTTAACAATGATACACTTGAATATAATAAAACAAGAACTTAAAGAAATCAATATTCTTTCAATTAAACTCAGAAAACTGTTTATAATATTATAGGTATGCTTATACAGGCTTTCCTTTATAGAACAAAAAAGGAGAATCTACATTTTTCCATTTATCCTTGTAAGGGAATAATTGTAGCCTATTTTACAAAACATTATATAGAAAATAAGATCCTTCTAACCTATTCTAATTCAGAAATAATTAACAATTTTAGAGAATCCATCAATATTCATAAAACTTTCAGATACAAATATCGAATTAAATTATAGATATTAAACAAAACATCTTAGAACCTGAATAATTGTAGAAGGGGGACAAACACCTAAAGAAGACTGCTCCTCCCAACTGTCTCCTAAAAGAAGCCAAGATCACTTGCTTTAGGACCCCTCAGCCTGTTCACTAAACCATTAGTACAAAGATGTTGTGTCACAACCCACACAAAAATATCTGCAGCTTAGCAACTTACAAGCAAACTTAACTCTCAGAAATTTCACTTTAGCTGTCCCCTGATCGAATTCCTCTTGTGTGCCTGACTTTTCATTTTCCAGCAAATCACAAGGCTCTAATCACTTGGAATATAATGTAATGAGCCTCCTACTCCATTTGATGGTATTTATAAGATTTCCTAGGTATTTGGGTCAGTTTTGTAATTAAATGATCCATG
>LPNX010436294.1:0-13902 GCA_001517045.1 Pseudotsuga menziesii | reverse complement strand
ATAAAATGGAAAGGATTATATCTGGCATTCATTATAATTGATTGTAAATAAATTTTAAGAAGAATATTGATAAGAGGAAATCATAAAAGAGATATTAATTCATCAGAAACACATAAAATGATATTAATTAATCATTCAAAACACATAGTTTAGAGATGTAAATCATTTATTAGCTATTTACAGCTCCTTATATATTTTTTTGCTTTACGTAGTACTTGCCTGTCGGACCCAATATACATTCAATCATTTTGGATAAGACCGGACCCACTGATAACCTAAATTAATTTATTTTCTAAATTAACAAACTTGAATCACTGTAATCCATTGATTTAACTACAAGCATGCTTCTTGTGCGGAATGAGTCTCTGATGCTTTGGTTTATTATCTTTATGAATATATAAATGGACATATATTAATTTAATGAGATGTAAACTTTGTTAATTATCTAAAGCTTACAATTAATGTATTATGTAAACTTTAATGTATTAAGCTTTTATAATTAATAAAATTATTAAGCCTTTTATAATTTATTTAATTAGTCTATTATTTATTTTAAATAATTTATTATAAATTATAAATCCTTAAGGTATTTAAAGTATTAAAATTAAGACATTACCGAGACTTTGACTGATAGTCGAAGAGGCAAGATGAATGTGAAATAAGAAAAACAAGACACTGTTAAGACTAGCATTATGAGCTGAACGTTAAAGCATAGATTAAACCCCAAGATGAAATCGTTTAATGAAAGCGACTATGCAAATTTTACACAAATATTGACAATTTGTCTCTATGCATAAATATAAGCATTGCATAACTAAAATTTTACCTCTACAATTATTAGATTAAGATAATAATGGCATAATATTGTTGAATATGTCAGGAATTATCATGGTTCAAACACGCAGAGGTCAAGGTTGAGGTCGAGGGTAGGGTCGAGGTCAACCACCCTTGCCACCACCACAGACCCCAGGTCAACCACCCTCACCACCACCACAGATCCCGCCACCGACGCCGCCAAGGACAACCTCCAGCCCTGAGATGGGGGCGATACTGAGGTCCTTGGAAACCATCATGGCCACACTAAATAGGCAGTCAGAGAGGATCGCAGAGGTAGAAACCACGCAGGCGAGCCGAGAAAACTCTGAGAGGGCGCAGGTCCCAAGGCAAGAACCGCTTCAGGATATTTCTAGAGAGCTGCAAAAGATCAAAATTCCTGAGTTCTCTGGAGGACGACCGGGTAAGCATGCTGAAGCGTGGATCGAGGGTATGAAGAGGTGCTTTGCACTAAACGAGTATACTTCGGGTTCCAAGGCTAGAATGGCCATCTTCTAGCTAAAGGGCGATGCCCTAAATTGGTGGTCAGACCTTGAGAAACAATTGCACCTTAATCCTTTGTCTGTTTCATGGGAATTATTTGAGGAGAGGTTCAACATGAAGTATCTTCCGGCTTATTACAGGGAACAACAGGCAGGTTCCTTTCATGCTTTGGTGCAGGGTAACATGACAGTGGAAGAGTATGAAGCTAGATTCATGGAACTAGTACAGTATGTTCCATACTTGGACTTGGATGATCGACAGGTGGAGTGATTTGTGTATGGACTCAACTACAAGATCAGGGCTGCGGTATGGATGTGGAAGCCATATTCAGTTTCCATGGCAATTGAGTATGCTCGCTATGCTGAGGATATGTCAGATGCAAAGGGAGGAAGCAAGTTGATAGGATCCAATTAGTATGTTACAGGGAAGGCCCCATGACCATAATTCTGAGGAGGACAATCCAGACCTCCCCCTTATGGTAACAGGTTCACCTCGAGGGGTAACACTTCAGTTAACTCAGTATCGCAGGATTTGTCAACAAACCATGGGAATCGAGGATGAACACAGGGCAATTCCTATAGAGGATCAGGAGGTTTCATAGGATCTCAAGGAAGGAACACATCCCAGAGGACTCCTCCCAACAACATGCAAGCACCACCTAATGTATCTTGTTGGGGATGTGGAGGTCCTCATTTTCAACGAGAGTGTCCTAAAGGGTAGACCAGTAGTAGGCAACAGGAACGAAAAGCATCCATGAGAAATTCTGATAACACTCATCGGATTCATGCAACTTTTCACAACCACCAGGCAGAACATCAGTCCACCGTGGTAGAATCCTTTGGTAAAGTAAACAATGTCAAACTTAAAATTTTATTTGATCTTGGTGCAACAGATATTTTTATTTCACCATATGCATTAGATAAATGTGGGTTGGAAGCCCGCGAGCACGATGATTTTGAATCAGTTGAGATGGCTTCAGGGGTTAAACAGGTAGTAGGTCTTAAGGTAAGAGGGTGTCAAGTTGACTTAGGAGTATGCACCACTAAGTTGGATGCTTATGTCACCAATTTGGGCACCTATGACCTCATTATCGGCATGGATTGGTTACAATACCATAGAGCTTTCATGGATTGTTATGCAAAGAAAGTCTTGTGCCTTGATGACGAGGGTCAAGAAATTCAAATCCAGGGTCGAAAAAGGAAGATATCCCTCCGTTTCATCTCTGCGGTGAAAGCTAAAAGGTGTTTAAGACAAGGATGTCAGTTGTTTGTAGTTGAGATGGTGAGCGATAGTAAAGGACCTTCCTTGAATTCTTACTCAGTATTATCTGAGTTCAAGGATGTCTTTCCGGAAGAACTTCCACAACTACCTCCAGAGCGAGAGCTTGATTTCACGATCGAATTGAAACCCGGTGCGGAGCCGATCTCAAAGACTCCTTATAGAATGATAAACCCTGAGCTTCAAGAGTTACAGATCCAGTTAAAAGAGTTGCTAGACTTGGGACTAATTAGACCTAGCATCTCACCATGGGGAGCGCCAGTGTGTTAAGAAGAAGGATGGATCTTTGCGACCGTACATAGATTATAGGGATTTGAACAAAGCCACAGTGAAGAACAGGTATCCTATACCAAGAATTGATGACCTATTTGATCAGATGAAAGGTGCATCAGTCTTCTCTAAGATTGATTTGCGGTAGGGGTATCACCAGCTTAGGATTAAAGAAAATAACATTCCTAAGACTGCTTTTCGAACTTGATTTGGGAATTATGAGTTTGTAGTAGTACCATTTGGTTTGACCAATGCTCCAGTCGTATTCATGAGCCTCATGAATAGTGTCTTTCGAAATTACTTGGACCGCTTTGTTCAGGTATTCTTAGATGATATTCTTATATATTCTAAGAACGAGAAGGAGCACGAGGAGCACTTGTGGTTAGTCTTAACTTGCTTAAGGGAACATAAACTATTTGGTAAATTGTCGAAGTGTTCTTTCTTCCAAAAGGAGATTCACTACTTAGGGCATATCATCTCAGGAGAGGGGATCTTAGTGGACCCGAAAAAGGTGAAGGCCATCAAGGATTGGACAATCCCGAAGAATGCGCATGAGGTACGTAGCTTCATGGGACTAGCAGGGTACTACTGAATATTTGTGGAAGGATTCTCCAAGATTGCAAAACCCATCACCACCTTGCAGGGAAAGGGAATCCGATATGAATGGACCAATGAATGCGATGCCACTTTTGCTGAATTAAAGATATTGCTGACGAGTGCACCAATCTTACGAGTACCAGACATGGATAAATAATTCATGGTATGTACTGATGCCTCAAAGCAAGGGTTAGGAGTAGTTCTGATGTAGGAAGGTGCGGTAATAGCTTATGCATCTCATAAGTTGAAGCGTCATGAGGAGCAATATGCCACCCATGATCTGGAATTGGCAGCAGTTATGCTGGCACTAAAATTATGGAGACACTACCTGGTTGGTAGAAGTTTCACACTTAAAATAGATCATCAGAGTTTGCAGTATATTTTTACACAAAGGGATCTAAATGCTAGGCAGTGATGATGGAGTGAGTTCATGAGTGAGTATGACTTTGGTATCTCATATATCAAAGGAAAGGAGAATGTGGTGGCAGACGCTCTAAGCCAAAGGCCGAGAATTTTCTCCTTAATCCCCTTGAGAGTGGATTTGAAGGAGAAAGTGCTCGAACAACTCTTGGGAGATGGTTGGTATATCAAGGTAACCTCAGATATTCAGAGTGGGAAGAAGTGTGAGTCAAAGTATTATGGGTACCATATTGAGGAAGATGGGTTGCTGCGGTACCAAGGGAGGATGTATATCCCTAAAGAAGGTGGTCTCGGGGAAACAATCCTTAGAGAGTCCCATAGGGCACATTATTGTGTGCACCTTGGAGTGAAGAAGATGTATGGAGACATGAAGAAGGTATTCTTCTGGGCCGGTATGAAGAGCGATGTAGTTGATTTTGTTTCGAAATGCCTAGAATGTCAGCAAGTCAAGGCAGATCATCGACACCCAGCCGGTCTCTTACAACCTCATGATATTCCTGAGACTAAATGGGAAGTCATTTCCATGGAATTTGTTGTGGGATTGCCCCTCACATCCTCGAGACATAATGCTATACTCGTGGTGGTTGACAAATTGACCAAAAGTGCCCACTTCATTCCAGTGAGAGACACTTATGGTGTGAGGGATGTAGCAAGGGTATTCATAAATGAAATTGTACACCTTCATGGAGTTTCGAAGAAGATAATTTCTGACCGAGACCCTAAGTTTACCTCTAGATTTTGGACAAGCATGCAGGCAGCATTATGGACTCAGCTGAACTTAAGCTCAGCTTATCATCTCGAGACAGATGGGCAGACAGAGAGGGTGAATCAGGTGATGGAGGGCATGCTTAGGATGTATGTTATGGATTAGTAGACACAATGGGATAAATATCTTCCTCTAGTAGAGTTTGCTTATAACAACAGTCATCATAGCTCCATTGGTATGCCTCCATACCAAGCATTGTATGGGAGACCTTGCAGGACTCCACTCAGTTGGGACAGGTTGGAGGATCGTGTTTTAGTTGGGCCTGAGTTGCTTCAGGAGATGGACGAGCAAGTGGTACAGATCAGGAAGCGGCTTAAGGAAGCACAGGATAGACAAAAGAGTTATGCTGATGCACACAGAACTGATAGAAGTTATGAGGTAGGGGATCATGTATTTATACGCATCCGACCGAATAAAAGTACCATTCGGTTCGGAAAGGGGACCAAGTTGTCACCTCACTTTATAGGGCCATTCGAGATTCTTGAAAGAATCAGACCGGTAGCTTATCGTCTTGCACTGCCACCCCACTTGTATAGGACTCATAATGTATTTCATGTTTCAGTATTGTGACATTACATAGCCGATGAGTCTCACAAGATTCATTTGAAGGACTTGCAGGTCTCGGATGAGGGAACCTTCACAGCCGAACCATTACGTATATTGGATCATAGAGTTCGACAACTTCGTAGTCGATGCGTGGACCAAGTTAAGGTCCAGTGGGACAAGTATAGCCCAGGATATGCTACCTAGGAAGACACAGAGACTATGCGTTGAGATTTTCCCTCACTATTTTGACCATAACTTTAGGACAAAGTTTCCTGAAGGGTGGGTGTATGTAATGCCCCATATTTTGACTCCGACATCTTTATCCCTCAGACTTATTACAGTGTATTTACTTATTATCTGTAGACTCAGCTATACTTCATTTTGGCATGTTATATGTGATTATTTACTGATGTTATGATGTTTATTCTCTAAATTATGATATTATGATGTTATCATGCTTATATTATGCTTTGATCATGAGGTTACGACAATTAACATGCCTATGTAGATGCTTTGATTATGATGTATGATGATTACCATTTATATGAAATTATTGTGCCTATGTGATTATCATGCAGTAGTCGTCATCAGATTCCTTTATTTCATAACAAAAATATATAGTTGATAATCTTCCTCGATATAATGTGAGATGTATGATGTGGTACATGGGCACCCATCCATGATGCGATTTATTTTGTGATTTTATGTGATGAAAGGAGATAATGTTGATGATATGGACCAGCTATTGATTGAATATTGTTATGAATGCATGTTTGCGTAGTACTAACCTGCATGGTACAGGGGCTATGTGATAGCCAAGTGTGTGATGCCAAGTATGACTCAATACATATCTTGAAGAAGATCCTTAATTGCCAAGTGATGATACGATGACACGTACCAATAAACTCGATAGCAACGTAGTATGGTTTGATGAGTATGTACCCAGTATGTTGAGAGGGATGGATGCATTTCCCACCCTATGTCACTTTGATACCCGAGGTCGTGGGAGGGTAGTGCTGAGACACGCTCCCCAAGTTGTTGTGATGACGATGGTCGGATTCCTACTAGGAGAGGCTAGGTCCGATAGATAGCCGATGCTACTGCTCTCAGGTTCTATGTGGAAAGGTCAGTACAGCTGGCATCCACTTTGTACTAGTAGAGGAAGGATAGGGAGGATGCGGACGTAGGTTAGGATGGGTGGAGATATTAGTTATTATTGTTGAAGGTTGGACATTATGATATCGGATTAGTGATGGTAGGTACCAATCTTAACTAACTAAATAATAAGAACATAATTGTTAAATAACTCCGAATGTCACAAGAAATCATATTATATCTGTATATGGGTCATGTTGCATGAAATATTATTTGTATCAGTTAGAATTTAGGGTTTTTTTCTATAGTACATGTGCATCCTGTGCATGTACTGGCCATGCATGCACACCTCACACATGCACGCTAGTATGGAATATTTAAATAGTTGGTTAGGTTAACTAAGTAATTGTGAATTGCTTTAAACCTATAAAGGTACCTTGAATTGTTTTAAACCTATAAATGTACCTTGTATCACTATTTTGACCATAACTTTGGGATGAAGTTTCCTGAAGGGTGGGTGTATGTAATGCCCCATATTAATTTTTATTAATGTTTATTATTAAAGTAATTTTATTAAATTAAACATATACTAATTATTTTACCATTTTTACCATTTGCGTAAAAACATTAAATAAACAATATTGAACTATACTAATTATTTTACCATTTTACCGTTTGTGTAAAATAATTAAATAAATAATATTGGGTAATCTATGACATTTGGTTAGGTTTTTGTAACACGTACAATTCAAAAAAAAATCATTAATACATAACACATGTCAAACAAATCTGAACTGCACTGTCCAAGATAAAATAAAATAAATTAATTTATGAAGGAGGGCGGTGGAAGAAGGAAGGTGGTGGAAGAAAGGAAGAAAAGGAGGTATAAGGGGGAGGATTTTCTGGATTTTAGGGAGACAGTCGGGGAAGAAAATTTATTTTTTTGACAGAAGAACGAAAGTGATGGAGCAGAGAAGGAAGATAGCTGGAGGAGGGGGTTAACTCCAGGAGGCAGATTTACACTCAGAGAGATAAGTTTCTATCTAGTTTATCGGTGCGTGGGCTCGAGGGCTAGGAAACCCATCGGTTTCCTAGGGCCAGTAGGTTCGCGGGTCGGCAGGGTGGAACATCCGAGTTGGCATTAAGGCTCCTATAGGCTCAAACAAGGGAAAGGAAGGCTAAAGGAGCAGGAATCAGGGACAACCTTCAGTGCTGAAGCTCAGGTATTTTTCGATGAACAATCTCTGTATTTTGCAAATAAATGAATTCTGAATAAAAATCCATGTAAATTATGTTGTTACATCCTACGACTTAAAATTTAAAAGAGTAAATGTCAGTTTTTATGTTTAAACTTAAGACTTAGTGCTCTACCCGGCAAACAGAGCACTACAATCCACCTGTATAGTTCCTCTTCTCAGGGAACATGACCACAATTTTAGGGATTTTTCCTCCCGCAACATCTAGAAAGTGAAATGCTAGTGCTTCCACTTGTCATTTAGCCTTCTACAACTATCCATTCCTTGTAGTGGTCCAGGGAAGACTCTTCAACGGTCTTCTTTGGATAAGTGTCTCTCCTATTTAATTATTTAAATAAATAAATACTCAATTACAGTCATCCTTGACCATCCTTGGTCATAAAAACTTTACAATAAATTTTAACATAAAATTTTCTCAAATAAATAAAAATATTTACTTTTCAATTCTAGGTGGGTTACAAACACCCCCTCTTAAGTTCAACATCGTCCTCGATGTTGCTTTAGTTTCTTCTGAGTCTTCTTGGAACAGAATTGGATATGTATCTTGCATATGAATCTCCAATTCCCAGGTTTCTTTATCTGGACTAAGGTGGTTCCATTGCACTTTTACCTATCCAATGATGCGATTACAGAGAAGAGTTTCCTTCCTGTCGAGAATACAGTCCAGTTCCACCTACAAATCTCCTTCGGGTTCTACCTAAATAACATTCCAATCAATCACATGAGTAGCATGTTTCACATACTTTTTCAATATGGAAATATGAAATGCATTATGTATTCTAACATTAGGTGGAAGAGCTAGCTGATAAGCCACTGGTCCAACTCTTTCCAATATTTCAAATGGTCCACAATAATTGGGTTCTCATTTAGCACAAATCCCCACCTTAAAGGAGCTCTTTATGGGTTTTACCTTGACAAATACATGGTCACCTACATGGAATTATTTTTGAGTTCTTTTAAGGTTTGCATGATTCTTTTGTCTATCATGTGCAGTTTTCATATTGCTTTGTACCTGTTTCACTGTTAGTTCTAGTTCTTTTAACAAGTAAGGTCCTAGCATCATCTGTCAATCGTATTACCTCATGATATGGGAGTATTACATTTCCTAGCATACATTATTTAAAAATGAATGAGTTTAGTTGAAGCCTGATAGTGATTATTATATGCAAACTCGACTAAGTGGAAATAATCTTCCCATTTCTTTGGATGATCTTTAACATACATCCTTCGCATATCCTCTAAAACTTGATTTACTCTTTCTATTTGTCCATCCGTTTGCAGATGATAAGAAGTACTAAAATTTAATTTAGTATCTAGTCCATTAAATAATGACTTCCATAAATTACTAGTAAACTTAGGATCTTTGTCAGAAATTATTGCCTTCAAAATTCCTTGCAACAGAAAAATTTCCTTCATAAAGATGTCAGCAATGTTAGCAACCTTATATGTAGTTTTAATAGGTATAAAATGTGCTTCCTTTCTTATATTTTCTATCACTACCATTATAGAATCATTTTGCTTCTGATTTTTAGGTAATCCAGTTATAAAATCGAGACTGATAATTTCCCATTTCCAATATGGAATTGGCAGTTGTTGTAAAATACCTGCTGGGTGTTGATTCTCAGATTTAACTTGCTGACATTCTATACACCTAGCTATATATTCAGCAACTACATTCTTCATATTAGGCCAGAAATAATCTTTTCTTAGCATTGTTATCATCTTTTGATACCCCAAATGTCTGGAATAAGGACTTTTGTGTACTTAATTTAAAATCAACAATTTAATTTCTGGTATGTTAGGTACATAAAGTATATTTTTATACAACATTAATCCTTTTTCATTTAAACTGAAATCTATATTTACATTTTCATATTCATTATCTACTACTTTTTCTCTTAGATTTTGGTATTCCTTGTCCATTTTTAATCTTTCTATGAATTTCCTATAATAACCCATAATTCCCATGAATGATCATACATCCGATACATCTTAAGGAACATAACCTTCCATTATTTATTTTATCTTATCAAGATCTACTGATATCCCTTCCTTGGATATCACGTGTCCTAGATATTGTATTTTATCTTTAAAGAATTCACTTTTGCTTAATTTAGCATACAGTTTATGTTCTCTCAGGACCTGTAGTATAATCTCCAAATGCTCATCATCTTCTTCTTTTGTTTTCGAATAAATTAATATGTCATCTATGAAGAAAACTATGAATTTATCTAAGTATTTACTTAATACACTGTTTCTTAAGCACACGAAAGTTGTTGGAGCATTTGATATCCCAAATGGAATAACTACAGATTCATAATTCATGTATCGAGTTTTGAATGAAATTTTAAAAATATATTCGTCTTTAGTTCTGACTTGATGATATCCAGATGTCAAGTCTATCTTTGAGAATATTGTTGCTTCGTGTATCTGATCAAATAGATCATCGATGTGGGCCAATGGATATAAGTTCTTAATTGTCATTGTTTAATGGATGGTAGTCTATACATAAACTTAATGTACTGTCTTTACTTTTAACAAATAAAATAGGTGCTCTCCAACGGGATACACTTGGTCATATATAATTCTTATCTATTAGTTCTTGTATTTGTAATTTTAATTCATTAATTTCTAATATGTTCATCTGATAATGATCCTTTGAATTAGGTACAACTCTCGATACTAATTCAATAGTAAAATTTAGTTCTCTCTTTAGAGGTAATCCTAGAATTTCTTCCAGGAAAACATCTGAAAATTCTTGTAAGATTGGAATATCATCGAATTTCAACTTATCTTCTTATGTGTTCATTATTTATTATATGTACAACAAAGACTTTACAACCCTTCTGTACAACCTCTTTCATTTTTAATGCTAAATTTTTTCTAACATAAACTTTTCTAGGTATCCCTTTGACTATATTTCTTTCTCATTTATCATCTAAACAAATAAAAGTTTTCTCAAAACAATTAAAAAATACTTTATGTATTTCCATCCAGTCCATACCTATTAAAACATCATAAGACCCTAACGGTAATACATTTAAATTTACTTGAGTTTTGAATTGACTCATAAACATTTCACAGTTTTCAACATAATTAACTACTTTTATTTTGGTTCTTGTAGGTAAATGAACCGACCAATAATACTTTTCAAACTTTTTCAAATGTAAATTACAATTTCCTGCTATAATAGGCGACACATAGCTTAAACTAGCACCTGTGTCAGTCAGAATAGAAATAGGCTTGTTTTGTATCATACCTTGTATTTCTACCATGGATGTTTGATGATTTGCATGTCTATTCTCCAAGGTTGCATTAATTCTGGGCATTTCATTTTCTACGTCACCAGTTCCTCCTGAATGGTATGCACATTGTTGTAGTTTCACCTTTTGTTCGGACAGTCCTTTGCGTAGTGACATCCCTGAAATTCCCAACACTTTACAAGTTTTTCATGTTCATTGTTTTTAACATAATTATTAGGTACGTCTCTGCCTTTTGGTTTTGTAATGTTTTGTTGTGTTTTACCTTTAAAATATGTTCCTTGATAATTATTCTTAGAAAAATTCTGAGAATTATTTTTGAATCTTTTATTAGGATTAAAACCTTTTCTTCTCTGAACAAAGTTACTTGTTCTCTTATTTTTCTAGTTGGGTATTCTTTCTTTCTTATTTTTACTTTGTTGGTAACAAAAGTTAGCTTTTCTCATTGTCTCTTCAACGGTCTTTGGATTATCGAATTCAATTATTTCCTTGAAACTAGTAGGAAAACAACTCAGAAACCTCTGTATCTTAGGTTTTTCATCAATTATATAGGGTACATGTCTTAATAAACTTAAATTTACCACTTAATTCTTTCATTGACATTGAGCCTAGTGACTAGTCTAAGTTCATAAAACTCTTTAGCTCTTTCTTCATAATACTGTTCAAATAAGAATTTCCTTTTGAATTATTTCTTAAAGATTCTCTAGGTTACGTATTTTTCTTTAAGGTTTTCAACTCTTTTTATGTCCTGCCACCAAATGTCATCTTTTATGGTTAGGTTGTAGAGAGTCATATGAGATTTAAGTCTATCTGAGTAGTTATAAATCTGAAAGTACTTTTTCATACTCGATAGAAAAGCCTAGGCTTCTTCACCCTTTTCCACTTATCTATTAAACATAGGAGGATTTATCCTTTTAAATTCTCCTTAGATTTCTTCATAAGGTTTATAGTTCCTCTTTCTAGGACCACTGTCTCTATCACTACTTTCACTAGAGTTTTTATACTTTTCTTTATGTGACCTTACTTTCACTATCATAAAATTTTAATTTCTTACCCTTACGTTTGTATGATACTATTCCAGATTCAATTTCACGCTGCTTTATTTTATCCTTTCCTCCGCTGTGTATTTTATCTAATAATATATGATGTAGTTCCCCCTGAGCTCTTAAAATTATTTCGTTATCTTCATTTACAGTTTGTAACTCAGCTCTTAAATCTTTTACTGTTTGAAGTAGTTCCAAGGGTTGATTATTTAATTTCACATAGACCTTGTCTGGATTATTATGATGGGAGCCATCTTTTACAAATGCGTATACTCCTTCCATTTCTTGCAAAATACAATTTTATATTTCTGTACATAAATAGTTTTTAAACATGATAAATATTTTTGTTTCCTAATTGTATGCGAGTGGGCCAATCTTCGGGCCTCATTTTTGGAAACTCGCTCTGATACCACATGTAACATCTCTAAATTTCATAAATAAACAAATAAATTGTTTAATTGAAGGTCTAACTGCAAATACATAATGTAAACAATCCATACTGATCTTTTACTTGTGCTTAGTGTTTTGTCCATTGAACATAATGAATTAATTATGACAAACATTAAAGTGAGACTTACCGTTATGATGAATTACTTTACTTGTCGTCAAGTCATCTAATGAATGTCATGTTTAACAAGAGTCATCTATAGATAGTTTTCTTGCTAGTTATGTTTTTAGAATATTTGTTAACCCTTTATAATTCTAGGAAGATGGGTTATGGGTATTACTTATCTCTTTCAGCTAACACAAAACCAAATGTATTCTTCTTGAAGGTGTTTAGTAGTGGAGGGCTTACCTTGTGTTGGTAACACACCCAAGCCTAGCTGAAGACAATGGCCCTAAGCTAAGGAAGATCAAACTATGCCTAATCAATATCTAAGTGCTTGACTAAACAAGGTTCTCATTTACCTCAATATAAAAGAAAGAATAAGAAAATAATGTGATGGCAATAAGGGCGATCTTCGATGGTATTCGAAACTATAGAGTTTAGGTTGAACATTAGAATTTAATGCAACATTGAACCGAGACATGTGATGGATTTACTATCTCTAGTTGGAAAGCACCTATGTCATTTCGAAAACCCTAAGGGTTTAAATTGTCTCGGTCCTTGCCTTTGTGCTATATTGTTTTTTCTTCTGTGTTGTGGAAGAGCCGAGGCTCTTAGCCTTCCAGATCTCAGTGTTGTATTTTGGGTTGTTGGTATTTGCCTTCATGATCACGATACACCCAAGCTTTACATGTGCACCAGTCATGGTCTCATGTTTCCTTTTTTATCTGCACTACCTATTTTTTTGTGTTAAACTATGGATTGCTTGTAAGGACTTCGTCGAATTCAGCAAGGTAAGTCTCCTCTGGTTTGTTTAAAGTTCTTCATTGCTTCCAAAGATACTTATATATATATATATGACCTCTGTAATGTTGTTTGCAGGAGGTTTCCACCAGGGCTGCTACATTGGGTATATGTAGTGCTCTGCCTAACCGGTAGAGCACTGTGTCCATTTATCTGTGATGTTCTCTATCTTAAGCTCATTCTGAGTTAGTTTTTTTAATAAAATCAAGACTTTTAATCATATTACAGGTTTATACCCATCTCTATTCTATTAGTTTTATAAACATATTAATGTACAAATAAATGAACTATAAACATATTAAAGTAAAAATACGAGCTGTACATGTTGATAACTTCATGAATTTTTTTATAAATTAGACCATAATAGCATGCATGAATTTAGTATCTACATACCTGAAATTTAAATTCCTGGAACCAGTGGTTGTAGTAGATCCAACAGTTCTTGTAGACCTTGTAGGCTCCTTCCTCTTCCAGCTTTCCATCCAAGCCTTGATTAACAAAATGATGTGCCACCCTGCTGACCAACTCTCATCATGTGCTGGCCCTAGAAAACCCATGTGTTTCCTAGCCCCTGAGCCCACAGACCAATAATACTGAGAGCAGCTTCTATATCTTTCCTCCTTTCCACCCATTTCTGAGTCATTTACAGATATTCTCCTCCTTGATTTATCCCCCTCCTCAAGTTTTTCTTCATTCCCCCCCC
>LPNX010436289.1:7854-91995 GCA_001517045.1 Pseudotsuga menziesii | reverse complement strand
CTATAAAATAGGGATTTTTGGCTGGCAGTCTGTAAGCCCAGTTATATCCGCATAATTGTTCAGAAATAGAAAATATCAGTATTTGGGATATTTCAGTTTTCTTCTTTATGGTTTCCCCGAGGAAAATTCTTTGTGTCTCTTGTCTCTTGTGATTATTGCTGTGCATGTTATTATCTCAAATAAGATCCTAAGATCATATTGTTTAAATGATAAAAATCTAACAACGATGCTTCCTCTTATGATACGGTTTCGAATTAGATGGGTAATAAGCCACACCTGGAACGACTTGACGATTAATCAAATAATTTCCAACAATATGGACCTTGCACCTTCCTTTGAGAGCTATTGGTCACTCACCACCATGAGTTGTTACCTGAACTCTTTGTGAACTCACGTTTATTTTCAATCGCAGACTTTTGTTTGGTGGGATGCTCCAAACTACAGATCGTTCTCTAACTCTTTCGATTAGTATGCGGCTGTGTTGTCAATTGTGATAGATGTTGTATAAACCGTTATCGCCCCTATATTTTGGCTATCGTGGTTAATAATGGTTGTTTTAGTGACGTGTTGTTCCATTGGTCACCTGTTGATGCACCAAAAATGCAGAGGTGCAGGATTGGAGGTGCGAAGAGAAGCATGTGGGTGAGTTGGATTGGAGGCAACAGAGGCCGTGCGAATGGGCATCCAAGGTTGAGGTTTAACCAATGGGGGACAATACCGCATAGGGGTGGAGGGGGGCGTGGGAGGGTTGTGGAGGGAGCAAGAGCAGTGTACATGATGTGTGCACAGTGTGGGGATGTTGGGAGGAGGTACTTGTGTGGGAGTGCAGCGATAAGGAGAAGAGAGAGTATGAGAGAGAAGGATGCGATGCTGTTGAATGGAGAAGTGGATGCGCGGGTGGGTAGCGAGGATGACAGGTGCAACTAGGGTAGAGCGGAATGGGAGTATGGTGGGGAATAGCCTAGGAGGATGACGATAGCTGCGGCGAGTAGCTTACGTGGAGTGGGAGACGACGTGGAGGAGAGATAGCGGGTGTGAGGATTGTGGAGATAGGTGAGGTGCGAGAGGAAATGTGCGATGGTTGGCGGCAGAAGGTGACATCGATGGGAGATCTACGCGGTGGAAAGTAGTGTAGAGGAGTGCGGAGCGAAAATGTTTATTTTTATTTTATAAATTATAATATAATAATATTTTTCTTTTCTTTTTTTATAATATATATATATATATATATATATTTCAATATAATAATAATAATTTTTTTTATTGTAATATAATAATAATTTTTTTTTAAACGTGTAGATGGCCAAGGGCCTTTGTTGTCAAGGACCACAACCAGAGAATTAAAAAATACTGACCAAACAAGATCTGATAAGGAGTGTGGCCAACAACCGAAAGTCAGAACTTGGCTCTGATACCAATGAAACAACAAGATTGTTTCAGAAATGACAAAGTCGTTCTTACACAAGTACCCATTGCAAATAACGCTGATAATCCATGAAAGGAAAAGTAATGTAAAATATATTTGATAAGATAAGTGATGATATTACAATGAGAATGACGTTTGTATAAATACCCATACTGGGTGCCTTTTCGTAAAGAGGCATAACCTTTCATCAAGGTGCCTCTTCATTAATTATTAGTTCATCATAATTATTAATTAATGTTTATTTATTATATATATTTTGTTCATTACAGTAGAGTGTCAATAAACCATGCCCTAAAGTAGAACTAAAAGTTAATCCTCTAAATATCTCCAACATTGTTTAACAAACTAATTCTCCAAAAAAAATTTCTTCATAGTGTCAGTGATGACAGGCGAGACAAAGGCCAACTAAGCATGGAATGGGATCCTTGGATAGATCTCTAACTGAGCAAAGTGTTAGACTTTTGGGTTATTTTGAAAGTGTTTACACTATGTTTGCGGTGCTTCATGAGATTTGGGGTACATGGGGTATGTTCAGCCATTGGATGGATTATAGCATGAGAGACGTTCAGTGATGGATATGCATACTTTTGATAACTTCCTTAGTATATGCTAGATCACAAATTATCAATGGCTTATTGGTCCTCCCTAGCGCGTTGGAGGTCTCTTGCCTAGATGGTGGATGCCTTGGATAATGGCCTCATGGAGGATTCATTTGGTGGGAGAATTCCCTATATGATATGAGGAGCGTTGTGCATTGTGGAGGAAAGCCACAAGCCCTAAATGACCTGTGGCAGCTTGGTTTCCTCTTCAGAGGATTCGAGATGGCTTGGGGATGCTTAGGGCTTTGACAATTTCTTGCAAGGTTAACTACCCTAGGGAGTACTTGTCTTTGAAGGATGGATGAAGTTTGTGAAGGCTCAGATGGAGTGGTGTGGACTCGCCTTGCATGGTTACATCACCTGGAGTTCTTATTGTGCACGACAACATTATTGGAAGATGGCATACATCACATCACACATTCTCAGTGTAGCAAATATCTTTGATTTCTCTCGAGTTTTTCTTGTTGCCGATTTGTCCGATATTTTCATAATTTTTTCGAGTCTGAGTTTATTTTTGTTGATATTTTCCGATATTTTCCCCGATATCTCCGATAAGTTTTTTTCTAGGACCTTGGCGCTATATTCCTCGACATGATATTTGCAACATTGATTTGTACCTCTTCTTTGGAGTGTTCTCTTAGTGATGCACTTGGGTTCATGAGGAAACCCTAGTGGAGCGTATGAGGAGGAGGTGCACGATTTCTCTCTCTTGAGATTCTTCTTTGTACATCTGATCACTCCTTATTGAGCACTATGGTTTCTTGGTTTGTTGGAGTATCTTGGATTCTAGGGTTAGGGTTTCATCCTTGGAGGCTAGAGATTAGGGTTTGGAAACCTGTGGATGTATTTGGGGAAGAAGAGGAGGAAATCTTGCCTTGGACATGGTGTTGGAGTGATTTTTTCAGTTCAAGGAGCTAGGTTTTCTTTTACTAACCATAGCTAGGGCATCTTGGGGTGTTGGATTTTTTAGAGGAGGCTATGCTATGTATGCACTTCATTCATTGAACATATATATATGAGATTTCCAACTATCTACATAGTGTGTATATTGCGGATTTGATATCTTCTTGGGATAGTTATTTCCATCTCTTAATTGTCTTGTTGATTTGATACACTCGAGAGAAAATTGTAAAGGGACTTAACAATAAGATTGAAGATAATAGTGCAGCCATATATTGTTGTTGTCTTTGCTGTTAGATCTTTTGTATAAGAAGAGTTTTTAGATTTCATTTATGCATGTGAAGTTGCCCTAAAGGATTGGAAATTCATTGAAATGATTTGGAAATTGTTTCACTATTGTTTTACACGTTAATTTATAACGGTCCTAAAGGCTGAAAAATCTTGGGTTGAGATCCAAGGAACCTTATAAGAAGATGGTGAATTTTCAGATTTGTATTGATTGCCCGGTGCAAATGAAATTTTCAACACAAAGACCCTCAATTAATAAGAAAGCCAAATTGACCATACATTGTGAAGTCTACACAGCCATCTATCCCGTGTATCAATGGAGACCAACCTTGCATTGAGTACCCACGACAAGAAATGTCTTTAATGAAGCACTGGATATGAACAATGGGATTCATACTAAAGGAGGGATTCATGCGGGATTTATAGGTAATAATGTCTTGAAATTGGATCTTCCACTCTCTTGGGCATTCAAGATGTTAATGTAGAATCACTTAAGATGTGTGAAGGCTCTACCTTATAGATCGATATTCAATTCCAAAAGATGTTCTGCTAAAGATTCAACAACCTTTGATGTGAATGTTTGTAGCACCAAGGTTTTTTGTTCGCGTTCATATTTGGTATCCAAGCAAAGTGAACTTCCACACCAAGGAAAATGGATTTCAAGGCCTTAACTTCAAAGAAAGTTTCTAAATTTACGGAGAGCATTGGAATTCACCACTTCATCCCTTGGTAGGAATGATGTGTATTTATCCTTATTTTGATATAATTGTTAAAAATATTTTGTTGAAATTAGAAATAGGAGAAATAGATTTAGAAAAAGCTTAACATTTGGAAGTTAGGAAGACTGTGAAGTTTGACAAAATGCATATTGAATTGTTTGGAGAAACTTCGAAAAGTAAAACTTTAGCCTCTAAATATAAACCTATGTACAGAGTTTGGATCACCAAATAAAGTAATGGTTTCGTTTTTTCTACAAGTATATGCCTTGTGTATATTTTGGTATATGTC
The DNA here is from genome assembly GCA_001517045.1 of Pseudotsuga menziesii. Classification (NCBI taxonomy): domain Eukaryota; kingdom Viridiplantae; phylum Streptophyta; class Pinopsida; order Pinales; family Pinaceae; genus Pseudotsuga; species Pseudotsuga menziesii. The sequence goes on along the minus strand of LPNX010436289.1, from coordinate 87,774 downwards.
TAAATGTTTTGGATCTATGTTTTTGTCTAGTGAATTTGATAGCTACCTAGATTTGTGAGACTATATTATACCTACGATATAGTTTGCATCATCAAATAAAGTAAAGGTTTCAATTATTTTACAAGTATATGTCTTGTGGATATTTTGGTATTTGTCTAGCTATTTTGGATCTATGTTTTCGCCTAGTGAATTTGATAATTTCCTAGATGTCTGAGACTATATAAGTCCCACTATCCCTAATTGGACTTTACTATGCAATCTTTAAAAAAAATAGGACGTTTCTTTGTCTCATTGCCCCTGTTTGGGATGGATGTATTTCTTCCTCCTCTATCCCTACAAAGGATTGCATGCATAGTCTCTCCTGGTGGGTGGTAGTTTGCTCTTTCTCTACTATTATTAGGTCTATACAATTTATTTCTATGTTTCCTAAGTAGTGGAACATTAGGAAATTATATAAGTATTATTTCACCAAAAAAATTGTTCCTTTGAATTCTGTCAATTTTCTCATTTCAATGCCCATGATAGGTTTCTCCTTATTTGTTTTTTATAATCCCTCTCGTCCTTCTCCTTTTTTTTGCAGTTCACTAGGTTCCTTTTCTTTGTTCCCTAGATACCTTTTTTTTGTTCATTCAATACCATATAAAATATATATGCAAGTAAAATATATATGCAAGTACACAAGGACATGATGGAAAGCAAAATAAAGGAGAAAAAATGTGTTCATTGATATTATTCAATGGTATATAATCCTCTGTCGCAAGGGAGCACCCACCCGCCCCCTCGCTCTTGCTCTCAAAGCTCGCTCCCTTCAGGAGGTTGCTCCCAAAATATTCCTAGTTTTGGGAGCACGCTCCCTAGGCGCTCTCTACTTCTTCTTTTCTAGAAGCTCCTTTACTAGGTTGTTCATTTGATGACAATGTTATGGTACCTCCCCTCTTTGCCAAGCTCCTATTAAAGTTGTTATGGTTGATCATTTGATGACGATATTATAAGTTATAACTACTGGATGATTGAAGTTATATGGTTTAATCCATGTTTTCTATAGCTATTTCAACATCCTACATGTCTTTTAGATATAAATCCATAAAAAAATATTAAAATATATACTATATAAAAAACGATCCCAAAACAGGAGCTTTTGAAAATTTCACTTTTCCGCTCTGCTCCCGCTTCCCGCTTCCACTCTTCGATCCAACAGTATAGGTATAATCATAATGCATAGTCATAGGTGGGATACATACATTGAGTGCATTAGGTAACTCCCTATAGATTGGCATTGTAATGACTTTAATGGGCCACCAACCTCTTAAGATCTCTTTTGCCCCTTCTTCTTGTCATTACTTAACCCTTCACATTCTACAAAGATCCATCCATAAGTTTAGTACTAGTAAAGTTGTTGATCTTGAAGGTCTTAAAATAAAAGAAAATTCAAAGATGGATTGGATGCAATATATTATTCGTCTTATACGTACACAAGTTAAGAGATGCTTTAGATCCCAATAAATATAGGACTACCATAGTTGGTCGTCCCATCACCAAATTTATGCCACAACACTCGATCATTACTTGTCTCATTGTTTTGAGAGGCATGGATTGGGAGGGGGGTTAAAGGCTAGGATGGGTTCCGGTAGGACTATTAGACAAAGGATGGCATATTAATTCTTTGTGCTATTATAGAATAGGCTAAACATAGGTCCATGAAGATCTAGTACATGTGTCCTTGAAGGCCTACTATTGCTTTGTTGACTTTCAAAAGGTAATTGACATTGTTCATAGGCATATACTCATTAAGCAACTTTGTACTTGGGGGGACATTATGGTGGGGAGATTTTACACATCCGATGTGTTCTTAAAGAGCATCAAGAGTGCTATTGGTATTAAATGAATGTGCTCTCTATCCCCCACTCTCTTCATACTTACTCTCTCTCAGGACCTCTACCTAGATTCTCCCCTTGAAAGAAGAAATTAATGCCAATGTTGGGGATATTTGTAGGACCTTCACCCACATCTTTTTGACTAGACCATTCAAGTCTGAGTACCAAGCTGGCCTTTTACTATGAGGATTTCCTTCAAACCATCAATTAGCTTATTATTCCATCATATTCTGTTCAAATTCATCTACTAAATGGGTTGGCATTCCTTTTGGAGAACTTTGAGTGTACCCACAATAATTGAGGGTTAATATAAATTATCATCTCCCTAGAGCATATTGGTTCTACATGCTTTGCTTTTTAGTTGAGGTTGAAATTGAGGAGCATGCTATCTTTAGATGTCATGTTTACTATGAGATTAGAGGGATATTTAGTTGTCTCTATTGTTACCCAAATTGATCTTTATTTTCATTCTGTAGACACCCTAATCAAAGATGCATTGCTTATACATTAGGGATGCTCTTTCTCTATAGACAAAGGGAGGTGCTTTCACCACTTCATAGCTCTTTTGTGATGGCCACTTAGAGTAGCTAGATTACCTTCTTTCTTTGAGTCCATGGCATTGGAGCAGTGGAGCGCATTGTATCAACTCAAATGGACAACATTAGGCCTACAATGAATGGGATCCATGTCAAGCTACATCAAGGGCTTATAGAAGGGTAGGCGTGGCACAAGAGGGTCATTTGTGGAGTATGCCTACTCCAAGTCGCATTACTAGTTTCTTTCCTTCATCCACAAGTTTTTTGACCTTAGATGTTAGGAGTGGTCTTATCTCTTATTTAGCCTTGACCAACACTAGGAGTAGGCTCATGCCACACAAGATTACCTCTTAGGTCCTCACCGGTTCTGGCCACCCTCCAGAGGCCATTCTTTGGTAGATACTTGCTGCTCACATGTGCACTTTTAATTCAGATGATGAGCAAGACCATCACCTCCTCCACCTTGTGGTAGTTGCATCTTTTCCAAGTTATGTTTCCTCATTGTCTCTCCTTCACTTTATAGGGTTTTCCTCCTTGGGATAAACTATTTTGGTATCATGTTGCTCTTGTCCTTGTTATTTTTCATTTCATCTCATTTAGGGGGGCTTTTGCACTCAACATCACTATTAACTCTGGTTGTAATCACTAGTCCCTTTGACCTACTTTTGTATTTAGAGGTTGTTAATAAGATTTCAATTTCAATTTTTTCCCTAACCTACTCCTTACCACTTCCTAATTTTTTTTTCCTAACCTGCTCAAAGTTGATTTCCTTCATTCATAGAGTGTAGGCCAAAGCAAAGTTTCCTCCATCTTTGTCTTTGCTCCTTGGACCTTTGGCATTGTCTTCAATCAAAGAGGAAATCATCTCCCTTCCTTTTTTGTGCATGGTTTGAGGTCTAGCCTAGAGAGCTATTCTGCTGGCAAGCTTACTGTTCATCATTTTCATTTGACAATGCATTTTTTGCAATATCCTCGCAATCAGTGGCATGGCTTGTAATTACTTTTGACATGCTGCAGTTTATGCAAAATGTCAAAATGTTGGACATCCTGTCCCTGTCTCTTGTTGAAATTTTCTCCTGGGCCTGTTAATCATAACATCATGTACAGAAAGTCAATGAACAAATCACCATAGAATCACATTATCACCATGGTACATTTGAAGAATTCATGTTTCTCTGACGATGACTGATGCCTCTGATCACCTCAAGCTTACACATACACAATCTTGGCTTTGGTAATTCACTGCTCGAGTCCCAAGAACCATGTATTGATCATATCCATACTTTCATGCATCTTCTGACCTTCACATGCTGTATCTCAGCCTAGTTCTTTGACCAACCAGACTGGGATCTTGCCTGGTCTAACTTCAAAATGTTGATTATGGATCTATTATTTCACTCTATGTGGCAGATTTAGAGTACTAATGATGGAGCCAAGTAAGAGATAGGATACAAATATGGATGACTTGGATAAATAAAACGCGTGGAATAATTACAAGAACATTTATGAGAACTTATAGACTAGCATTAAGCTCTAATTCAACTCATGATTTATTTATGTAATATACAAATGATAAACATAGATGGAGGTATGACAGACAGACATTGGTATTGTTTCCCCTTGTGAATATAACTAAATCCAAAAGAGGGGCATACATTTTACGGAGGTTTTACGTACATGATAGTTGTGAACACAGCTTTTAAGCCAATTAATTTGGACTTTACAAGCACTTCCTAATGATTCATTCATTCGTTAATGATGACTTTGTGATTTGGCTCACAGAGTCATGACCCATCAAGTATGGAGTCATGACTTATAAAGTAAGATTCTGCCATCACGTTTTCAAGTGACTGAAGAAGAAACTGCACTTGAGACAAAACACACCATAGTGACTTGGTTGAGAACTACAGTGCTTGTGAAGCTCATCAACAACTAAAACATAGACATTTTCAGAATTAAAAATATAATCACTGGTTTGAAATGATAGGAGTATAGAATCATTATCTGATCTTAAAGATATAGTTTTGGATGCTTTTGGGCACTCTCTCCTTTGCTATTTATAATAACCAGCATAAATCCAACTTAAACCCAGATCTATCAAGCACGGAGAGGGATCCATTTACTTGAGGTGCAAATTTTTTTATCTTAATTATTTTACACTTCGAGAAAAAATTTACACCTCATGAAATTTGTTCCCCCCTTGATAGATCTAAGTTTAAGATGGATCTATGTTGGTTTTATTTTATTTTGTTTTATAAGCCAACATGAATTTATTTATTTATTTTTATTTTTGGTTGCCTATGAGCCAGCATGTTTTATTTTTATTTCTGGGAACTCATGAGTTGACATGAATTTTTTAATTACTATTTAAAAAAAAAATTTCGACAGAGAGGGAAGGGTGATCCAAGATCGACGGCACTCGGCGGGAAGGGAAGGTTGATTGACATACCTTGTTTTAAAGGTTTATGTTAGAAATTATAATATTTTATTGATTAAATGTTATTTATTATATATCTTAAATATTAGTTATTTTTAATATATGTAAAATATGTTATATAATATATACCTTGTTTTAAATCTTTATGTTGTAAACTATATATATATATATATAATTGCACTTTGACTTGGTGCCATTTTGATATATTCACTCTTATATAGTATATACATAAGCATAATTTGGATATTTTGTCTCTAATGCTTTGGAATCATGGATTAGAATCTTTAAAATATTGTTTTTCTAGAAAATTTAAATATTTAATGTGGTTTTTAGTAAACCGAGTCATTAAATTCAAATCGGCCGAGTTATTACCGATTCATTACCTAGTCCAAGTCCAAGTTCGAGTTGATCCTCTACCGATTCCAAGCTCGGGTCTGAGTTTTAAAACATTGCTCAGAACTAGGCATTTCAATTATTATTATATGTCTATTATATAATAATCTGGTTTGATGCTGAGACATTTCATTTGTTTAGATCTATAGATTCATTTTTAAGATCTTTATATTGAGGGCATCCACTACTATATAGAAACCTCACCCTCCAGTCCTATCCCTGAACCTTGTAACATGGATGCACTACCTTTGTTTGTATATTATGTTTTGTAACCATTAGTGCAATAGACCATTTGTTTGAGAAATTTTTTATTTTGAAATAAAAGAGTGATTTATTATCTAAGAAGAAAATGTTGCGATGGACATTGAATATGTTGTTATACACCAATTTTAAGCCTCAGTAGTCAGACAAAGCTTGTTTGACCTTAACATGATTATAGACATTCCATACTTCAAGGAAGTGATCATTATGGCTTCAACTTGTGATCGCTGTGGTTATCGCAACTCCGAGGCAAGTAATATATCACTCAAGGGATTGATTGTACTAGCTTTTATAAAACTGTTCCTCTGGGTTTTGAGTATAAATGAATTGTATAGTAGTTTTTATCTGACTACAGTTATTCTGACATTCTTGCTCCTTTTTAACAGCTTAAGCCAGGTGGTAGTATTCCCGAGAAGGGAAAGAAGATTACTGCACATATTCTGAGCAAGAGTGACCTTAGTCGGGATGTCCTAAAGGTTTGGAGATTCATCCTTCCTCTAATTTCCTTTTCTTGTGGCTGCTGTTCCAGATGCTTAAATTAGCTTTGAATGAGTATTGTCAAGGGCATTGACCAAGCCTTGGGGGTTTAGTGAGTCCTTTCCACATTCTAACATTTACAATTTATTTGAAAGTCAGAGCGGACTTTCAGTCTTTGGGTGTTTAACTGCATTCATTTTGTATTTTCTCGTCTTGCTTGCACAAATGCCAGTAAATGCAGTCTAATGAATATTTGCTGTCCTGTTGTTGCCAGTGTATTTTGGCTTTGTTGCAGTTCTATCTCTTTTAATCTCTGCTTCTAGGTTTTTTCATAGTGTTAAATCTGATTAATATTGTATACGAAGAAACTTAATATTCGGTGCTTCTGCATTTGCTCATCCTGGTTTATCTGGATTCTGCATAGAGCTTATGTGTGTTTTCTTATTTTCCTTTGGCAGTCAGACACTGCAAGTGTTATTGTACCAGAGTTAGATTTGGAGCTTGCACCTGGAACTCTTGGTGGCCTTGTTACAACGGTTGAGGGTCTTATGGTTGGAATTAGTGAAAGTATGAAGTTATCAACCCTTCGCTTTGGCTTATCTATTAGTTTGAGCATTTTCATTGGTTACAATTTAATTACCAGAAAATCAATATGCAAATTGTATTTTTTTGAAAAGTGGTAGCTAGTTATATGTAATCATCATCTTTTGTGGTAGTTAGAACTTGGCATAACATCTAAATATCAATTCTTTCTTTCTTGAATGCAAAGATATTTCCATGCAAACTGTGATCAAATTGTTAGTTTTTCTACTCTAATTCAAATTGATTAGGATCTTTATCTGAAAGAATAACAACACAGCAAGATACATAAGATGCACAAGACACAAAGATTTTCTTCCGGGAAACCATAAAGGAGAAAACCCCGCAAACTTCCTCAAAATAGTTCCGTCACCAATACAATATCACAAGATGGTAAAACCCAAGAATAAGATGTCTTCTGCAGCTCTCACTCTTTCCCCCTTGTCCTCTCTCTCCTAATGCACACTTGAGAGAGTGTGAGTGTGTGTCCAAATAGGGAGGGATCGTCCCTATTAATATTCTTTTGTTGTGTAACTTACTTGACTAACTAAATCGGCCAAGTAACCTCTTTAGGGCCGACCTACCGAGGAAGACTCATTAATACATTTTACTTTATTTATCTTGGGGACTATTGCCCCGACTTACAATGAAGGGTTTACCTCAATGACCATACACAATAATGACATCCCGAACGGAGGGAAAACATTTTCGCTGGGGGTACAACAATATACAATGATAATATACATTAGAATATCTTCCGAAGTTACTAATACAACAACACTCCCTCTTAACTAGGAAGGTATTCTCTCGCCACAGTCATCGACACATCTGGTCACGTCATCGTCGTTGTTGTCGTAGTCCTCATCTTGTCGATCATTCAATAGTGACATATGTTGGATCTATCCGTCATAGGAAGTTTCTACAGAGCCAGACCTATTTCATGCTGGGTGTAGGCCTAGTCCTCATCTAGGTATTCATCATATCCATGAGCAAGCCATTGCATAGGTACAACTCAGGACCATACATTACATTGCCACTGCAATCACTTGTGTCTCCTATTGTCATCTCGTCATATCCAGATCATCTCATCATCACACATGGAGAGTAACCCAGATGCAAACCACATGCCACCTGCGTTTTGCCAACATAGGAGCACGGCAGGACTCAATACGTCTCAATGACAACCGGCATTTACCACTATGTGAGAATCACCTAGGAGCACCCCAAGTGCATTATGTCTCTCTAGGGTCATCCCACATTCTACCGGCATAGGAGCACGCCAAGACTCATTACATCTCGAAGACAGCTTGCGTCTACCACTATGCAAGAATCGCCTAGGTACACACTAAGTGCCTTGTGACCGGTGGGCCTCTCATCATCTCCAACATGGGAACACATAAGGACTGATTACGTCTAGGGACAACTTGCGTACTACACCAAGACTGATTACTCCCAATGACAACCTCAAGGACTCATTACATCCAAGGATATCATGTTTTACTCCAGGACTGATTACATCCGAGGATGACCTTCCAGGACTCGTTACTTCCAGGGATAACCTGCATACTACGCGAGGACTGATTACATCCGAGGATGACCTGACAGGACTGATTACGACCCAAGACAACCTGTGTTCTACGCCAGGATTGATTACGTCCGGGGACAACCTGTATTCCTTCCCATGTGGGATCTTGTTCTAGTGCATCTGCGTCTTTCGATCTCTTGTCATCTCTTGCATGGGAGCACGCCAAGATTGATTACGTCTGAGAACAACCTACATCTTCCACCATACAAGAACTTGTCACTCCCTCTTTCTAGGGACCTCAATCTAGATGACACCAAGTCTCTCTCAAAAGTTTTCAAACCTCACTTTGGCTTAGCGGCTTGGTCAACACATTGGCTATATGCTCATCCCTCACCACATACTAGAGCTTCACTGCTCTTCTCTGCACCATATCCCAAATATAGTGATACTTGATCTCAATGTGCTTCAACTTGTCATGAAACACCGGGTTCTCCGACAACTTCATGCAATTCTGGTTGTCGCAAAAGATAAAAGCCGCCTCTAGCTTGAGATCAAACAAATCAAACAGTAGCTTTCGAAGCCATACTGCCTCACAATTGGTTGAACAGGATGCAACATACTCTGGTTGTACTCAGCACCACACATGATTGCTTCCTGCTAAACCAGGAGATCATACCAGAACCCAAATTCAATCAACATCCAGAAGTGCTCTTCCTATCAGTGGCACTTCCTGCTGAATCCAAATCAGCATAACCATGTAGGGTAATTTTATGATTCACGTCATACTTGAGCCCATAGTCAACTCTACCCTTCAGGTACCTCAATACATGCTTTGCAACCTAGCCCTCTTTTCTTGATGATTTGTGGATAGAAGACCTTGAACTAGGAATCCCTAGTTTCCGATGTTGCATAGTTCCTTCTTTCAGAGAGGCTCTGATACCATGTTAGTTTTTATACTCTAATTCAATTGATTAGGATCTTTATCTAAAAGAATAACAAGCACAACAGAATAGTTTCATCACCAAAAACAATATCATAAGATGGTAAAATCCAAGAATAAGATGTGTCTTGCAGGTCTCTCTCTTTCCTCCTTGTCCTCTCTCTCCTAATGCACACTTGAGAGAGTGTGAGTGCGTGTCCAAATAGGGAGGGTGCCTCCATATTTATATTCTTCCATTGTGTAACTTACTTAACTAACTAGGTCGGCCAAGGAACCTCTTTGGGCCCGACCTATCTAGGAAGACTCAAAAATATATTTTACTTTATTTATCTTGGGGACTATTTCCTCGACTGACAATAGAGGGTTTACCTCAATGACCATACACAATAATGACATCTCGAACATGGGGAAAACATCTCCGATGGGGGTACAACAATATCTTCCGAAGTTACAAATACAACAACACAACAACATCAGAATATCTTCCGAAGTTACAAATACAACAACACAAACAAGTTTGAAGAGTTCATCTATAACTTGCATGCAAGAAGAAAATTTATTTTCAGTAGTGAAGATCTTTATTTTAAAATTAATTGCCTTGAACTGTTATAAGAACCCCAATCTCTATGAAAACAATATAATGTATTGCATTTTTTTTTCCAAGGAAATCCTCGTGGAATTTACCCCACACTCTTTACCCTCCCCCCTGCCACCCAAACACCCTTGTTTGAAATATTTCAATGGAGGGAAGCTCAACTGCCAGTCACAATAGTGACTGATAACCCTAAGGGACTCATCAGGATGTGAAGCTGTGCCCTGTGGCTTGCCCATTGGCAACATGGCTTGGGTGGATGATTGGTTGATTGAACTAACCCTTTGGCATCAAATGTTAGGAAACATCTTGTCTCACCCTGGAGCTTAAGTAAGAGTGAGATTGTTGGTACCTTGCTAGCCCAATCAACCCATGAGAGGAAAACATGCCATAAGATGGATTTGAACCTAGGTTGGGAGGATAACAACTTCTCCTCTTAACCAGCCAATCTAGACCCAAATGACACCATGTATTGCAACTTACAGTGAAGCATTCCAAATTATAGTCAATTTGAAATGGTTGAAACCAATGTAAAGCAAAATTGCAGATAAATCAAATAGATGTTAGTAGTCAAGAGGAATTGTAACCATCATAAGGCATGCCCTTGTAGATATACATGTATTTGTACATGCTTTTAGTGGGAAACGAGTTGTTTTAAAATCTAGGATAGATCAATCTTGACCCTAGATCTACTCATCACCAAGAGGGATAAGCTAAGATAAGATATTTTTATTAATGTCCAACGAATGACCACTAAAGTAGGTCAAAGGAATTGTTAGGTACAAAATGACGTCAATACAAAGTGGGACACTAACGACTCCTATGAAAAGCAAGAGGCTAAAAGTAAAGTATCAATCTAATCTAAATCTTGAAAATCTAACTCCGAAGATAGAGAATCAATCCAAGACAAAGATATACAAAGAGAATGGATCTAGAATATGTGATACAAACGATACAAGCCTATCAAGGTTCGTTGGAATCATATCCCCTAACATCTAAGGCCGATGGGAGGATTTTCAACTTAGACGTTTGTTTGGAGGAAGAACTGGAGGAGTTGGACGGTGTAATGCATTGTTGCCTAGAGGAGAGGGGTCGTTGTTGTGATCTGGATGATATCGGTTGATTGTTGGCATGGGACTAGGGATGGCAATGCCATTGGGGTCTCATGAAAGTGTAAGCGATGGTCTAGGTCCTTAGAGATCTGGGGTTGGAAACATGATCAATATTTGTCTGCCTCTTGGTGCCCCTAGTAGATGGGTGGACCATGAAAATGGAAGTGATTCGTTGAGTGGAAGTTGATTTGGGGGATGGAAAAGAAACCAAGGCATAAAACTCTCTGTGTATAAAAGAATAGGGGTTAAGATGGATCTATGTTGGTTTATTTTATTTTGTTGTTTTTAGATAATATCTGAAACACTTGTTAGCTGAAGACCTTCGTCTCCAACCCCAACTTGTTGCTGCTGCACATGTTGTTGTTGCTCTAGAAACTAAACTCAATAATAATAATCGTGGATGATTCTTTTGGTTCAATGACCCTTCTTATATAGCTTTAGCATGTACTTTTAGGGTTTCTTTACCATACTGATGACTTAATACTGAATGAATGCTCTGCTCTGCTCCTGGTATTATATGTCCTTAGTCAATTCCCTTTTCCTGTAGTACCCGCTCAAACCTATGGGAATTAAATAGGTTAGAGGGTATTTTTTATGCTTAAGTAGAAGAAGACATTACAATTCTCCCTGCTTGGAATTGCTTGTCCTCAAGCAACTACAAACTAGGATGCTGCAATACCTATTCTCCCTCCCACGTGGCGTCTTCAATAGGTAATTCTTTCCATTTTACCAAGTTTTCCCGAATTACCCTGTTTCAGAGTTTCCTTTCTCGAACCTCTATAATTCTCTCTTGAATCAGTACTAGAAGCCCTTCATCATCTAAGGGAGGCGGTTCCATGGATGGACCAATGTGTTGCCCTACTGTTTTCTTGAGATTCGATACATGAAATACATTGTGAATTTTACTTTCTTTTGGAAGCTCTAGTTCTTAAGCCACCTCTCCAACCTGTCTGATTACTTTGTAAGGACCATAAAAGCGAGGTTTCAGCTTCTTTGCCACTTTTTTCAGAGTGAAGATTGCCTGTAAGGTTGTAGCCGTAAGTATACCAAATCTCCTACCTCAAAACTATGCTCGACTCTGTGTCTGTCTGCGTATAACTTTTGCTGGTTTTGAGCTTCCTGTAGATTCTCTTTTAAAACTTTAAGAATATCCTAATTGTCCTGTACCCAATCTTTTGCCTTAGGTGCTCTACTATCTCCAAAGACTAATGCAGAATTTAGTGCCTCGTAGCCATATAAATCTTTGAAAGGAGTCATCCTAATAGACATATGGTGAGTGGTATTATAGCAATACTCCCCTAGGTGTAGCCATTTAATCCATGTCCTTTGTTGCCCTGTTACATAATTTCTCAAATATCCCTCAATCCATTTGTTGACTATCTTTGTCTGCCCATCGCTCTGAGGATGATAACTTGTGCTAGTAGTTAATTCTATCCCCACTAATCTGAAGAGCTCCCGCCAGAAGGCACTTGTGAATTTACTGTCATGGTCACTACCAATGGTTTTTGTTATTCTATGTAATCTGAAAACTTCTCATAAAAACAAGTCTGCTACCTGTGATGCCGAATAATCTGAAGAAATAACAAAAAAGTGGGCAAATTTTGTCAACCGATCTATTACCACGTATAAGCATTCTCGTCCCTGTACCTTGGGTAAACCCGTAATAAAGTCCATCGAGATGCTCTCCCATTTTTGCTCCGGTATAGGTAATGGCTGAAGTAACACTGTCGGATGAGTGTGTTCGATTTTATTCTGTTGGCACATACTGTATATGCTGTATTACATCCTCCTTGAGGCCTTTCCATGAGAACCTCTCTCTAATCTGTCTGTAAGTTTTCAAGAACCCCTTATGCCCTGATAATGGTGAATCATGTGAGGCTTGTAAAACCTTTTTCTTCAAAGTTGATTCTGGAACGAGGTATATCTAATTCTTGTAGTAAATGATGTCGTCGATTGCCCTGTACCTGTCATCTTGTATTTATTCGTCTAACAACTCACAAGCAAATTTATTTTTTGAATATTCAACCAAGAGATGAGACCTCTAGTCGGTAGATATACTCATGAGTGATAATGTGGTTGGTCGTCTTGATAAAAGCATTAGCTACAATATTGTTCTTTTCCTTAACATATTCTATTTCAAAGTCATATTTCTGTGCCTTGCTGACCCATTTTTGTTGTCATTCATTCAACTCTTTTTTGTTCTAAGAAGTATTTGAGGTTGTTGTGATCTGTCTTAATTTTAAACCTGCTTCCCACCAAATACTGCTTGAATTTTGTTAATGCGTGTAATATTGCTAGCATTTTCTTATCATATATAGAGTAGTGGCATTCATAATCTTTAAGTTTTCGGCTTTCAAATGCAATCAGGTGATGGTTTTGCATCAATATCGCCCCTAGCCCCTCTCTTGAAGCATAACACTTGACTATGAATGGCTGCGAGAAATCAGGTAGTGCCAAAATGGGACAAGAACTCATAATTTTTTTCATTTTTTCAAAGGTTTGTTGTGCCCCTTCTGCCCAGCTAAATGCCCCTTTCTTTGTAAGATCTGTGAGTGGTGCGGTCAATTGAGAAAACCCTTTTATATGCCTTCTGTAATAAGTGCAAAGGCCCAAAAATCCCTTCAATTATGTTACATTTTTTGGTGTAGGCCAATCTAAGATAGCTCTAATCTTTTCCATGTGAACATGTACTCCATCTATGTTTATTATATGCCCTAGATATAACATCTCCTGCATATTAAACTCACATTTAGACATTTTTGCGTAAAGAGATTGTTCTTCCATAATTCCCAGTACGACAGTACCTCAACCAGGTGTCTCAAATGCTCCTCCCAAATTTTACTGTAAATTAACATGTCATCAAAGAACACAAGTAAACATTTTCGCAACTGAGCCTTGAAGGTGTGGTTCATGCAAGATTGGCAAGTTGTTGGGGCGTTGGTGAGTCCAAAAGGCTTGACTAAGAGCTCATAATGACCATAGTGGCAACAGAAAGTTGTTTTTGAAATATCTTGATCTCTCACTCGGATTTGATAATACCTTGATTAGAGATCAATCTTTGAGAAGTATTTTTCCCCCTGTAACTCATCCATCAATACTGGGAATGGGATACCTGTTTTTTATGGTTTTCTTGTTGAAGGCCCTGTAATTGATACAAATCTGTAAGGTGCCATCTTTCTTTTTTACAAAAACCACCAACGATGCAAATGGGCTAGAACTCGGTCGTATATAACCAATGTAATTCCTTGATTGTTTTCTCTATCTCATCCTTGTACCTTTTGGGATGTGTGTATGTAGTGGTGATGATTGCCTGTGTTCCCTCCTCTAACTCAATAATGTGCTCGAATCCTCTGTCTGGCTGTTGACCTACTGGAAGATCTCTGAATACTATCTCATGTTTCTGTAGTAATACCTGTATATCTACCGGATGTTGGGTGTTGTTATCTGGAGGTTTTCGAAAAGTGACAAAACATTCGGCTGACCACTCTATGTCTCCATGTTTGAGTATGACCTCCATCCTCTGTGAGGATACTTGCTCGGGGGGATAAGTGTTCATGTGCCTCAAGACTACCCGTTTTCCATCCTGTCCCTGGAATTCCATTTCCATTACCCTATAATCCGTAGTATATTTCTATATAGATTAGAGCCATTCACCCCCTAATACTACATTAGTATTTGCTACATTTATCACATAAAATGAGTCGGTCATATTGTAGTTCCCTAGTGTGACATTTAATTTGGGAATCCAATGGTTGCATTCCATGTTGTGATTTCCTGCTACCGCTACTGTGAATCCTTCAGATTTCTCTGTATGAATACTCCACTTAGCCACCCATGCTGCATCAATGAAATTGTGGGTTACCCCCCCATCGATTAACACACTTACCCTGTGGCCCTGTACTACTCCCTTGACTCTAAGACTATGAAACTTGGGTACTCCAGATAATGTAGCAATAACTCCACCTGGTAATTCTCCCTGAAGTGACTCCTCCTCTGTTGTCCTCAATTCCTCGGCTGTCTCCTGTTCTGACTCATCCCCTTCGCTATCTGAATAGACTTCTATATAGTGTGCTTTTGCTTTCCTTGCACACCTATGAACTGGAATCCATGGTTCCTGGCAAGTGAAGCACAATTTTTTCCTTCTCAATTCCTTCCTCGTGTCGTCATCCGCCCAATTTTTCTTTGGCCATTCCTGTTGGAAGGGTTTCCTGTCCTTGTCTTTTATTTGGAAATTTGTCTTAACTGGAAACCTGATCTTGGGAATTGAATCTTGTAGATCTATGATTTTGTTGATTGCATCATGCAGAGTGGATGGTTTGTAAGCTTTCACCCACCCACGTAAAGGTTTTGTCAAAGCTTCTGTGAATAACATAACCAACCTGCTCTTGGACACAGCCGTCACCATAATTGCTACTTTTTGAAACTCTGATATGAAGGCCTTGGCACTGCCAGTCTATTTGAGTTGTGCTAACTCGCTGAAATGTATCTTCGGGTCCCTTTTATGAAACCGCTCCATGAGCCTCCGTGTAAAATCATTGTATGAGCTGATGGTGTTGTGACTCAACATAACTAACCCATGGTACCACCACTCATGAGCCTCTTCGTCCAGATGTAAGGTGGGCAACTTCATGGCGTCTATCTCAATCATAGGGTTTAGTTGGAAATAATTATCCAACTTCTGGACCCATATTCTTGCTGAACACCCGCGAGATCCTTCAAAATTAGGAATGGTCAACCTGCCCACATTTTTCTGTAATTCATAGTTCTGGGAAAACTATTTGTTAAAATTCCTTGGCCAGTTTCTGCTTTTCATATTGCCGAAGGCTGAGAATGGCATAGCTGAATGGAACTCATCTCTCAAACCCCTGCATTCCTGTAGATAATCCCCAAATGGTTCACTAGGTTTTGATGGCATGATTGGTCCTGCGACGACATTCTCCAAAAAGTGAGGCATAGTAGGTCTGGAAGGTTTATTGTACATGTGAGGAGTGTTATGCATATTAGAGTACGCATGTTTCCTGCTGCTACTGGTGGATCCTATATCTCCTGGTGAAATTAGTAGACTGTTCTGACCCTGTTCTGGTTTAAGAGCCAATCTGTTTATAGCATGCAATACCTTAGCTAGGTCATTTAATGCACTAACTAAACTATGAAATGCCAACCTGTCTTCCTCTTCCCATGTTCATTTGTCTTTGTTAGAGTGTATCCTGTTGGGTCCATGTCTGAATTTGTATCTTCTAACTGAATATCTTCAAATTCCAAATCCTATGTGTACCTACCCTTCCTCCTTCTATAAGTCACAATAGTAGTTTCTTTTGGATTCATTTACTGTTCATGTTCAAGCCCACAACTAGCAATGAACATGCTCTGACACCACTGTAATATCCCAATTGATATTCTATTGTGTTTTGATAATATGTTTGTTGTTTCGGTGCTTCAGTTGTGCTAGAAAGATAAATAAAATGTGCATGCAAAACAGTGTCGTGCCAAAAGGCCCTAAAATATAGCTGATCTGGAGAAATAATAGGAAAAACACTTTTAGTGAGAGAAGGTACACATACCAATAATAATAGTGTTGATAGTCCGTCAATAAGGAGGCACGCAAGCCATGCAAACAAGATAAAGAAGATATAGTGCTCCTCTCCAGCAGTCGATGCCCAATTGAGAAAACGTTCCTCTTCTATTGTTCTTCACGTTTTTGAGGCAAGGATGGTTCGTTGCTTCTGAAACTTGCTAGAGATGATGGTATAAGTCCTATGGAGAGATAAGGAGACACATGCAGAAGTTCTGACTCCTCTAGGTACCCTAGTGAATTGATATGTGCTAAATGGGTGACGCCCTCTTTTGTCCTTGTTTTGCTGGTGAATGCTCTGGATATGCCAAGAATGGAATGAAAATCACCTTGTATAGTAGTGTGCCCCTGCTGAGAAGAATGATGGAAGCATGCAAAAGATTTACTGAGTTTTCTGAGATCTAACGAATGGTAATGGTTCTGGGATTTCCAGCTTGTAACATCCTTGACCCTCCGACCAGCGAAGAGGACGCTACCATAATACTATCTACCCAGGCAACTAACCCCATAAACGTAAAATAAAATGCGTTGAAGTAAAACATGCACAGATGCATAAAGAATTATCATTCAGTGGAAGCAAATTACATTTAATTCAAGCATTCAACACATTTTAACATGTTCATCATAATTCATATAAACAATACAGTTGCAGAGGTGAAATAGACGAGAATACTCATCTTATGAAGAAGCTTGTCCCGCAACCAGCTATGTCGCTGCAACGTTCCACCCAACCATAGGCCAGTGTGCTCCTTAATCTCTCAGCAACACTGCCACCCCCGAGCTGGGCATGATTTCCTAAGGAATAAGGAACTAAGCAGGCTCTCACATAGCCAAAGATATGTCAAGACTCAGCCAAGCCAACATAGTTGGGTTTATCAGGAGAATAGTACACAACAACACATAACCAAGCCAACAAGTTGGGTTTATCAGGTTATCAGGAGATGGAAGTACTATCTGCTAAGCTAGTGGGCCCACTGAAGAGCTAAGGCTGCCTACACCAGAACTAGCTTGACTCCTAGGACATCCACACACACCCAACACAAGGAATCATTCCCTTCTCTACTGCACAGTCCCTCAGGACATGACTTCCCTTTCAGTGCTATTCAAGGGGTGTAGAGAAGAGAGTCAACCCTCTAGCTCTGTCTATGAGGCTCCTGCAAAACACTAGGTTGTCAAGCAAACTCCTTTCCACTCCTACACAGTCCAAAGACCAATTGCATACACAGCAATACACACCATTTCTGGGTAGAGGAAAACAATTCAGCCACAAAATTAATTGCCAAGGAGGGTAAGAACAACCCACTAACAACAAATCGTATCCCAGGGACGTTTTGGCCCTAACGTGGCCAAAAACGAATACAATACACAATATTTACAATGTCGGGCATGAACAAAAACGTCTTGTAAGCTAAAATCAGAAATGGTAAGCGGGTAAAACAACCCCAGGAGCCAAAATCGATTTTCGGCTTGGAAAACGGTGGAGAAATGCAACAAAAACGTTGGGGAAGAAACCCAAACACAAATCATCACCCAAAATGAAATTCTCAGTTTGAGGAGAGTGAAGAACGACTGTCCACGTGAGGTAAAAACACACATACAACAAATCCAAAATCGAAATTCACACACAGCAAACTTCCATCCATTTGAGAGAGATCCCAACATGGATTTCTGATGATGGGGAAAACGTCCAAGGCCCAAAATCGTGAAGGAAGAACACATAGCCCACAAAATCGTGGAGGTAAAACAGCTCCTAAGCTTCCCTGTGTGAGCAAAATGAAGAATGTGGGTGTATGGCAGAATGGCATACGTTTTTGGGCATTTTCCTTGCCAAGGAAGTCAAAACACGTTTTTCAAAAATGGGTCCTTTGCTTAATTCGAATTTCTGCCCATACTCTTCCCACTTCATGCAATAACTAACTCAACCATATTCTGGTAGAATTTAATGATTGGGGAAAAAGACAAAATGGGTAGTTGACTAATTGATGGGTTCTCCCTTTGACATTTGGCTTTTCCCCATTGGCCCAAGGTTTAAATAATTTCCCTCCCTATTCCTTAGGAAAATCATGCCCTTTTCATTATGGTTGCATTGACATAGCTGGTTGGGGTTTTTAATTAAATTGCATATTTACATGATGTAAAAATTATATTGTGTCGACTAGCACGAAATATGTCTTCGGCAACGATTTTAAATCGTCGGAACATAAAATGGTAAATCGATGATGGGGCTTTTTCCTTTAGCTCCACACCACGATTAATTACAATATATACATCATATACATTTTAATGCAAACGAGGTCAAAACCGGAGTGTTACATAGCTGTTCCCCAACAGCGAAACGTGAACCTACCAAAACTCTCTCTTCGCCTGTTGGATTGTCGAATCAAGAATGAAAAAGATGATGAATAGCTGATGATAGACCCAGATGATCTATTTGTAAGTGATTAGGGAAGATAACTTTCACTGCCGAAACCACTTGTTACTAGTTAGTTGAAGACCTTCGTCTCCAACCCCAATTTGTTGTCACTGCACCTGCTGCTGCTGCTCTAGAAACCAAACTCAATAATAACAATCGTGGATGATCCTTTTGGTTCAATGATCCATCTTATATAGCTTTAGCATGTACTTTTAGGGTTTGCACTTTACTTTTTGCATGCATGCAATTCTAATTTCTCGTTGACTTTAAGCCTGAAGAAATAAGAGTTTCTTTACCATACTGATGACTTAATAAGTTAATACTGAATGAATGCTCTGCTCTACTCCTAGTATTTTATGTCCTCAATCAATTCCCTTTTCCTATATTACCCGCTCGAACCTATGGGATTTAAATAGGTTAGTGGGTGTTTTTGATGCTTAAGTAGAAGAGGACATTACATGGTCTAGGGCTTATGGTGATGACCTGGTAACTGACTAGGTGCCTCAACCCTAGGCTGCATCAAATGACTCAATGTCAAATACTTGGTAACTGACCAAGTGTCTCCATTCTCCCGGAGAATGGCCCTCAGCCCCAGGCTGAGTCCCTAGTCCTGAACTAGGTTAAATTCTTGGTAATTGACCAGGTGCCTCCATTTAGTGAATGGCCCTCGGCTCGAGGCTGAGACCCCCAATTCCAGACTGGGTCAATTTCCTGGTAACTAATTAGGTGCCTCCATTCTCCCAAAGAATGCCCCCCAGCCCTAGGGTACTAATGAATGGGTATGAGGATTCAAATGGTGGGGTTCTTGATAATAAGCAACCTTTTTCTTTCTAATCTATTGCATGTACGGAAATATGGGAAACTTGGTGTGTTTCAGTAACAATGCCTAAAAGTGCTAATGGTTTAGTTATATGACTTGTTTTTGTTTCCTTATGCAGGCATGGATTTTAATAGCATCCAATGGCTATCACAAGAAACAAAGCCCTGCAACGAGCTAGATATCTTTCTTACATTATATAATGTTAAACAATTTCACTGTAAAAGAAGTGCATTTAGGGGAACTTGGCATTCCCAACTACTTTTCTAAATGCCCTCCTGAATCCAAATAGATACAATGTTTCTGTTGAAATATCTAATTTTTCATGGATGTCACTTTGAACTTAATTACACCTATGCAAGAAGTTCGTTAGTGGCTGTTTTACTGTTTGGTTCAGTACAAACTCTTTTGACAATTCTACAATACAAACCCTTCTGAGAAATCTATATAATACTAAACTACTACTACGGGTAATTTTGTGTCCTAAAACCAACTCAACTGATATTCTTGGGAGAACTTGTGTCTTGGTAAGATGAAAATCAACAAAGATAGCTGGCAAACTGGTTTAAGCTTTTTCATTGCCTTATTAAGCACATAGATCTATTTCTTTTTATTTATATCTTTATTTTGATGATCAATACCATTAAGAATGCACAAAAAGTTTATATGCCTCTATTGATGAGGAGAACCTTTAATTTATATTTTTCATTTTGTGGCTTTATAGATCTGAAGAGAGTACATGGATTTAGTATTGGTGATAGTGCAGAAGAATGGAAACGGAGCAAGTGGCAAGATTTTGATTCTCATTTGATGAAGGTACTCATTCCCTTTCATAGCTTAAGCATCTAAAAAAATATACTATGTCATAGATGGAAAGTATACTTCTGATGGCTCAGAATGATTCAATAAACTATAATATGTACAGAAATTTCCTTTACCGCAGACTGGAGTCTTTTGTTAACACTAAATTATTGTATTCCAAAATAAATTCCAAGGGAAATATAAATTTCGGTAAAAATTTAACTATTTATGAAGAAGCCTGTGTTGGTTCATTTTAATAGTAACTAACTCATTTGAGGTAGCAAGAGGTATTTGATATTTATCAGGCATTGTAAGATGCCATCAAAATGGTCGGTAGGTAGATTGATAGATAGATTGATTTTACTAATGCGCATTATCAACAAGTGGGGCAAAACAACAAATAGGCTAAGAGAGATAGACATATCTGACTGGTTGGTAAGGCATGAGGGCACAAGGGTCCCATGCCGATCAGAGCTGATTAAAAAAACTGAAAATAGAGGAAATTATGTTCTAAAGTTACTTCTAACGACCAGATACTAAGTAGCCCATAAAACATAAGGTCTTCATGTAATAACATATTTCAAGAGAAGAAATTCACATCGTTGATTGTGAGTTCTAGAGTCTAGTGAAGTCCAAAATGCTCAAGGCAAGTAACCAATTTGGAGGGTCAAGCTTTAGTTAATTTTCTCATTGTTACATGTTTCCAAGATGAGGCTAAAGTTGAGTATGAAGATGAAGATAAGTTAAAATTGGAGCAGGAGTTGAAGTAGTACCAATCCTAGCATCCAAACTGGAGAGTACTAATACATTGTCTAAGGTTTAGCAAACTATACCATCTCTGATGTGTAATACTCCTTCAAGCTTCCCTTGAGTAATCTAAACACTTGATTAGAATGGACAGAGAGTTACTGGAGTGCTTGAAAAAGCTCGTGTCTACCCATGATCTCATAATATATTGGGTGCCAAAATAAAAACTGCTCTTTTGTTTGAGCCTCCAGAGAGCATAGTCTGTAGACATTTGAATGTTGTTTTGGGAAATGATTTGTCCGTTGAAATACTGAGAGGGGGCTGTATTAGTATTTGCACAATTATAAAAATTTTAATCAAGAGCAAGTTGCTAATCACTAATCATAGCATATCATCAATGTACATGAAAATAACAAAATGCACAGTACACAATATTTTGATGTGGAAACCCAAGTCCTAGGCTTAAAACCAAAAAGCCTTTTTAAAAATAAATTTGACCCAGCAACAACTAGGGTAACAAATTTAATACAACTTTTCGAGCTACTACTGGAAGGGGATACAACCCCTTACACTTCGTCAGCTGCAACTGACAAGCTACTGCAACAGCTTAACTCATAAGATTGTGAGCCCTAGCACCACCCTACCACCTTTAAGAAGAAAAAAAGAGGACTGAAACTATGGACCTGTCAAAACCAATCACTAAAATTCCTGTTGATAACCTTTGCTCTCTGATCACTGCCAAGTCATCACTGTATACCGATATCTCTTTTCACTGCCATACACTGTTCATGTACATCATTGTACTTCTCGTCATACTCAGTCACTCATCAAGCAGTTATGCTCTGCTTTTACTGATCATAAGGTATGCATCATCATAGAGTATAAGCATGCATCCTCATAGGGTATGCATCCTCATCAAATATACATCATCATCGTGTATGCATCATCCACAGTACATCATAGTGCATAGGAGAGCATCATCACACCATAGCATGCATGTACATCATATGGTATAGGACTGTAGCATCATCATCATAGAATGTTCATCATAGTGTAGCATGCATCATCATAGTATAGAGTGTAAATCACAATGGATTTACTTCACAATCACTGTACATTCACTCATACATTATCATACCCGAGTATATTCAATGGTTGCATACATACATAACTTGATCAGTGCATGTCAAGGACTTCACTTGGGTTGTGTATGTCTTCTGTAGATGACTTCAAACAAGAACTGTGGATAACCTCAGAAATTTTGGGATTTTACTGTAGATGATCCCAAAGAAGTCACTGTAACAGGCTCGGTATAACCATCAACTAGATCATTGACTAAGCATCAAAACTTTGACTGTTTAGGTACAAACTCGGACTGCTTAGATGGTAAAGGTCAACAGTCAATTTCCCACAAACTCGGTCTGTTCAGGTACAAAAACTTGGACTGTATATACCCAAAAACTCGCAAAATCAGACTGTATGATCACTTATGAAAGCTCGGTTCTATCAAGAAAGGTATGTTATTTTGCCACCGAGTTTCAACTGTTGACTCCACAAACAAGATAAAAAAGTCCAAAAAGAAAAGTCTATGCTCTGCTGCCATCGAGTTCTCCCTATAGCTCAACTAAAAATCTCAATCCACTTTTCAAGTTATGATCCTTGTTGGTTGTATGAGTTAAGGAAAAACTTTTGTGTATTAATACACCTAACTAAGTGTTGAGAGCTAGGGCCGACTTCAAGGGAGGGTTACATAATTTATTAATTTTAAATTTGTTTCTAAAACAAACTCTTAATGGGGTCGACCTTAACAAGGGGAGGTTAAACAAAACTTTATTAATTTTAAAATTCATTTTAACACTCAAACACTTAAGGGGCTGACCTTGACCTTTTCAAGGAGACACAATGGTAGAGGTTCCAAAGGAAGGTCATAATAAGTTTTAATATTTTAATTCTTTTGTTAAGATCTTAACACTTGGCAAGGGTTTAGGGTTTGACCTTTAGCCACCAATGCTACCACAAGAAAAAGGGAATGCTCTACTAACTTCCAAGGGGTACACCATAGTACCAAGAACCCTTAGGGTTTGACCTTTAGCCACCAATGCTGCCACAAGAAAAAGGCAATGCTCTACTAGCTTCCAAGGGTACACCATAGTACCAAGAACCCCATCCTCATGACCATCAAGCCATCAAGTGTGTGGGTCCAAGGACTCCCTTGAACCCTAAGATGTCCTCCAAGGGTACAAAGGATCATTAACCCACCACCTGTGGGAGACCAAGTCTTCTCCTAGGGTATCATGACCCCCAAATGACCACAGAATGGGTCATTTGGTCTATTTGGAGTCCTACAACTTCTTCAACCCACCAAGGGTACTTGCTAGGGTACCAGGGCATAGGTTGGGGACCTGGGGAACAACTGGGGGACCATAGAAATATCTTAGGGGAGCTTAAACACTTTAAAGGATGTACAAGGCTTTTTCCATTGTCCCAAGGGCTCCAGACTTGGGCTTGGACAAGGTCAAAAAGTCTCCTTTGACACTGACAACTACTTAACCCTCAGGGGCTCCTCAAGGGGCACCAAGACACACTTGTTGGCATCAATAACAATTTAGTCAACACTCTCCCCCTTTGTCATTGATGAGAATTTCAAAACTCCCCCTTAAAATGAGCTTCCTTTGTTCACAAATCTCCCCCGTAGAGCAGGCTTCCTTTACCTTCCTTGTTCAACTTTTTCTTCCCCTTTGGCATCAATGGCAAAGGGTACTCCATGTAGCTATCGTTGTGTTGTTGAAGATGGATCAATTCAATTAGGAGATAGTATGATTCCCAATTTTTCTCGAAGGTACTCAAAGGTCTCTCTTGGGAGAGGATTGGTAAAAATGTCAGCAATATGTTCTTTTGTCCCAATATATTCCAACTAATATTCCCTCGTCTACTTGAAAATCAAATATTCCAATCTTATTATCTTCTCTTTTGATATAGCACTTGCTTCCAAATATTCTGAAGTGTCGTACATTTGCCGCTCTTCTTGTCCATATCTCATAGGGAGTTTTATCATTTTTGCTTCTGAGTAATCCTTTGTTCTTGATGTGTATTGCTATATGCACTGCTTGTCCCCAAAATTTGTCATTCAACTTAGATTTATTCAACATGGTTCTAGCCATCTCCATTACTAATCATTTCTTTCTTTCATCAACTCCATTTTGTTAAGGTGTTTTGGCTATTGAAAACTGTCTTTTTATTCCATGCTCTTCACAGTACTTGTTGAATTTATCTGAAGTGAATTCTCCATCGTTGTCGAATCTGAGGCACTTGATTCGTGATCTTGTTTCATTCTCGACCAGTTCTTCGAAAGTTTTGAAACATCCAAAAGCTTTTGACTTCCTGTTGAGAAGACATACCCATGTCATCCTGGTACAGTAAGTAGCATAAAATATTGTTCACCATTCATTCCTTTGCTCTTTGTTGGTCCACATAGGTCAGTATGAACAAGCTCCAAAGGTTTTGTAGAAGAATGCTCTTTTGTCTTGAAATGTACTCTTGTTTGTTTTCCATGTTGACTGTGTTCACATAGAGTGTTAGTAGGCTTTGTAACTTTCGATATATTCCGAACTATTTGGTTTTTGTAGATTTCGACCAAATTGTCCAAATGTATATGCCTCTTCCTTTTGTGCCAAAGCCAACTTTCATCCTCTTTTCCCAAGTGACATTTCTCAGACTCAATCTTATCCAACACCTAAGTTGCAGGAAACTCCGTCAGGAAGGGCGTACCAGTACCGGAAACTCCCCGAAACGCGGGTATTGGTACGAAACGCCGCCGAAACGCCACCAGCCGTACCCTACGGAGTTTCCAGATTTGGAAACGTCGTACGGTATGGCTGGCGGAGTTTCGGGTACTTTCAGTGCTGTACGGTGCGTTTTCAATTTTTTTTTTCGGTTGTTGGGTTCAAAAAACAGTGGTTTTTCTTAAAATTGATTTTTAGTTTACCTAATTAACACCTAGTAACATCTAAAACCCTATTCTAAAATCTTTATAAGCACATGTTTGTCATAAAATATTCACAATGTTTTGGGAAGAGCGTCCTTCGAAAGTGACTGAGCAGTGAGATTCCATAAAAAAAAAATTTGTTTGTTTGTCTTTTTCTTGCAGCCATATAGCAGGGGCAGTCGTTGACAAGTTATAAGCAAAGTCCAAACTCTGTTATTAAAATATTGACCAACGTTTTGATCACAGCGTCCTTTGATCAACGTTTTGATTAAAATATTGATTAACGTTTTGTTTTTTGTTTGTTTGTGCAACATCTTTTTCTTATAAAGGCTAAGTTTGTGTAGCACATAAAGCCTCAAGTATAAACTTATAAAGGCTAATTTTGGATGTAAAGGCTCATCTAATAAAGGATCAGTTAATAAAGATGTGATTTTCTTCTCAATTATTGTTTATTTGTCTCATTCTTATTTTTTTACAAAACAATGAAGTATTTTAAAATTATATATATATATATATATATATATATATATATATATATGACATTTCCCCCGGCATACCCATTTTTGGGGGGGCACGTTTCTAGGCGTCCCCGTTTCGGAAACTTGGAAACTTTTCCACGTTTCGTGCAACTTAGTCCAACACGTATATGTTGTTGGGAGTCCTAGTGGCTATGGCTACTAACTTTCCTGATCCTTGTTTCCTTATTCTGCATTCTCTTGAGTTGAGGATGAGTTCATGTCCTTGATCACACATTTGACTGACGCTTAGCAAATTATGCTTCATGTTGTGTACAAGCAAGACATTTTCAGCCAGGGAGTTTTTATTTCCAAGCTTTACTGTGCCCTTTCCCAATACTTTTGTTGAATTGTTATTTCTGAAAGAAACAGATCCTTTGTCCTTTTCAATATTAACAAAAACACTTTTGTTACCTGTCATATGCTTGGAGCAACCACTATCAACATACCATTCACCAAAGTTGTTATTCTGAGCTTGAAGGGAAATTCCACATTCATAGTTATTTAAGTTGTCCTTGCGTTTGATCCATACCTTGTGATGTTCCCCCTTTTGATTGTTGGAGCTTTCCTCATTTCTTACTGTCGGTATCTTCATTCTGCAATCTCTGGCTATATGGCCAAAGTTGTTACACTTGTAACATTCTATTTATGATTTCAAGGGACCAAATCTGTTACTGTATTGTGGCCATCTGAGGCTTATAGGGTTATTCCTTGTTTCAAATTTTTTTCTTTGGAACTAGTTTATAGCTTTGTGTCCAATTTTTCCACATGTAAAGCAATGCCCATAGAAGAAATGTCCATACTTGGGAACAAATGAAGGAGTTGTCCTTCTGAGATCTTGTCTTTCTGCTGGCCCTCCTTTTGGTATGGGTTGTTCTGGTTGACATTCGATATCTTCTTCATTAGGGGAGTCCTTGAAAACTTCTGCATAGCTTCTTGGCTTCTCCTCATTGCCTATCGTTATTGAGCTTGAGGCCTCATCGGTATTTTGCTTGTATCCTATACCAATCTTGTCGAAGAATGGCTTTTGATTGCTAATAATTTGTTCTAGAATCTTGGAGTTTTCAGAACTCTTGTCGACATCTTTCGTCTGTAATTTTGTTTTCAGAGATACTATCTCAGCCTCACGATTTTCTTTTTCTTTCATATTTGCCATTAGCTGTCAGTAAGAGAGTCTTCAATTATTTTTGGCTTCTTTCAGTTTGACCTTCAAGTCAACAATGATTTGCTCAAACCCTTGTGTCTCTTCCTTAAGCACCTTGTTCTCCTTCCTGACTTTCTTCAGATCCTTCAAGGCACTTATAAGTTCTGCTTCAAGATCTACCTCACCCTCAGATTCAGATTCTTCATCACAATTAAGATCCTCGTTTGAGTTTATTGCCCTAAGAGTACCTTCTCTGGTTCATTGTCATTGTCGTTCTCGGAGTCCTCACTGGATGAGTTGTTGTCCCTTTTAGTATAGAGAGTTTTCTTCTTAGTGAACTTACCTCTTTTCTTATCCTTGTAATTATTGTACTTCTTGTAAGGTTTGGAGCTTCCATCTTCATCACTATCTGAGTTCTTTGCATATGGACATTTAGAAGCAAAATGGCCTATCTTTCCACATAGAAAACATTTGAGAGGTAGCTTACCGTTGTATTTCCCAGTACCTCTCTTCAACTTCCGAACAAAGTTAGTTATTTCTTCCCACCTTTTTGGAGGAGACCTTGAATGTTGCTTCCTTTCTTGACATGTCTTCATCTTCAATTCTCATTTCATAGGCCACACAAGTCCCATGTAGTTGATTTACTTTCATAGTCTTCAGATCTGTTCTTTCTTCTAGGGCAGAGATCTTAGGATTGAACCTTTTGAGAAGAGTTCTTAGAATTTTTTAAACAACTGTGGCATCATCAACTTATTCACCCAAACCTATGATGGTATTCACAAGTTGATCAACTCAAAGAATATAGATTGCGATGTCTTCGTCCTCGTTCATCCTCAAATGTTCAAATAGTCCTCTGTACGTTTAAGTTTGGCTTCCATGACTTTACTATCCCCTTCATATGTGGTTTGGAGTTTGTCCCACATTTCCTTTGCAAAGGGGCATTTCGTCACTTTGGCAAAGGTGGTTTCTGGCATTTGAATTGTCATTGTATTGAATCAACTCATCTGGAACTATCGGTACGATCTTTGGTACCTTGTACCCATTTTCGATACTTTGCCATATCTCTATTCCTTGAGCTTCCACGTAATTTCTCATTCTTATGCTCTAGAATGCGTAGTTGGTCCCATCAAACAAGGGTGATCCACTTTTACTTTGTTTAACAAACTTTCCCATGACTGCCTTCCAACAGTTAGACAGTTTTTTAGGGAACCTGCTCTGATACCAATTGTTGAAATACTAAGAGGGGGTTGAATCAGTATTTGCACAATTATAAAAAATTTAATCAAGAGCAAGTTGCTAATCACCAATCATAGCATATCATAAATGTACATGAAAATAACAAAAAGCACAATACACAATATTTTGACGTGGAAACCCAAGTCCTAAGAGTAAAACCAAGCAATCCTTTTTAAAAATAAATTTGACCCAGCAACAACTCGGGCAACAAATTTAATACAACTTTTCCAGCTACAATTGGAAGGGGCTACAACCCCTTAGACTTCGTCAGCTACAACAGCTTAACTCACAAGATTGTGAGCCCTAGCACCACCTTGAAGAAAAAAAAGAGGACTGAACCTGTGGACATGTCAAAACAAATCACTGAATTTCCTGCTGATAACCTCTGCTCTCTGATCACTACCAATTGAACACTCTATACTGATATGTCTTTTCAGTGCCATACACTGTTCATGTACATCATTGTACTTCTCGTCATACTCAGTCACTCATCAAGTAGTTATGCTCTACTTTTACTGATCATAAGGTATGTATCATCATAGAGTATAAGCATGCATCATCATAGGGTATGATACATCATCGTCATGCATTATGGGAGTTTTGAGGTCTAAAATGGGCCTCATAAGGGAAATAATAAAATAAGAGTTATAATAATAAATAAATATTTTAAATTTTGGAGGGGAAAAAGAAAAACTACTTTCTCTTATTGTATTTTTGGCATATATCCTTATCGGTTACACCAATTTTGAGTTTGGGGACTCATTGGATGCGAAATTTAATTCCGCATCCAACCCATACTCACTGCATACTTCTGAGGTGCCCAGGACACCCAAATCTGAAAATTTCAATAAAAAATGTATTTTAATATTAAAATACGTTTTTTTAATTGAAATTTTCATTTTTTGGTGCCATGGGTACCTCAGAAGTATGCAATGTGGGTATGGGTTGGATGCGGAATTAATTTCCGCATCCAATGAGTCCCCAAACTCGAAATTTGGGTGAAGCCAGAAGGAAATATGATAAGAAAAAGTAGTTTTTTTTTCTCTCCATTTTTTTTACAAACTTTACTCTTATGGTTGACATCATCATCTTGAATCCTATTGGTTTTTATAAAGTTAATTTTGATGGTACAATTTTTGTTTTGAGGCACATTTTTTACCTCAAAACTCCCCTAATGAGGTATGCACCAAAATACATCTATGTTCAGGATCTAAATGGTCTGCAAAGTCCAAAAATTAATCATACTATAGTCTAAAATAAAATCAAACAAAATAATCATCCAAATTTTTGAACATTTTGGTTGAAGTAAGTGCACCGGTACAAATCTGGTCAGCTTGGTTCTAACCAGTTTGTCTTGAATCAGACAGTTCTGATCGATTCATGATTGGTTAGGTGTTACCCTGTGAGTCCCTATACAATCACAAAGTCGAAGATCACCTTGTGATGAGTTGTAATCCTCATCTCTTGATGTGTTAAGTTGTTGTTATCCATTGATGAGTTGTTAGTTAGATCTAGATCTAGAGTTTGGTTAATTTGGTGTACTATAATTTCATATCATAAGATTAATGCAAATGTTGAGAATGCCTTAAAGCCTTTTTTGCTAAGTTCCTGTGCACTCTATTCCTTGACATGGTATCAAAGCAGTGGTGAAGAGGTGATTGGACATATCTGAGCCCCTTTAGTCTTAAGGGCCTAATAGATCCTCATGGTAGTCATCCATGAGAGTATAGCTAATATGGAGATGCTAGTGCTCTGCTATGTAAAGAGTGTATTACGTAGATCTACAGTGTAATGGAAAAGACAAATACAGGGTAGTTTTGCTTTTCTTTGTTTAATATCCAATTGTTTGTACTACATAGCCTGTGCTTAAAAGTGAAAGACAAGCATAGTAAAGGCTCAATTGCAACGGCCTCTAGCTGAATTGGCCAAGTGTTTCACCAAATTCTGTAAATTACTTGTGCAACTTTATTTATTTGCAATATCTTTATCTTGTACTATCATTGGGATGATCTTCACATGCTTGGATAATTATGGATCAATGGCTAATGATGTTTAAGTTGTCTGCATTTTTGTTAAATCACTTGTTATAAATCTGGAATCTTTATCTAAATCCTTGAGTGACACCTTGCTTCAGAATTCTTTCAAGCAAGGTCTCACCTTGGACTAAGAACTTGTATTTTAAAAATCTCATTGGATAACTTGCTTCATGTAATTCAAGTTTGGGATACTTTCTATTTTGCAGTAAATAAACCCACTCAACTACATAATTGGCAATTTCATTGAGTTTAATTTTCTGCAATATCTTTACATTTCCAGAATTGATGATGTTTAATGTTCATGGGTTTCTATTGTTTAAGCTGATCCATTGTTCAAGTTGATATATTGCAATCCTTTGAATATTTCCATTTAAATGTTTGACTTCGCATTTTTAATAAATTTACACATTCAAGCACTATTTGGGGAAATTAACTTTGGTTTACTCTCACACATCTATCTAAGTTGTAGTCAATCCGGCTTAGCTTTCTTCAATAGAAATCATCTAATCAATACTAGGGAAGCCCCCCCGACCTCTAGAGTTGGTCAAAAGTGTGGGAGGTTAGCACTGAGGTGACAGTGGTGCTTTCTTCCGAAGTTGCTTCTTGATAGCGTTGGTGGGTTGGGACTTTCCCACTCAAGTACTAAATCAAGCTGTAATAGGAAGCATTACAGAGTTGCCAATGTGCCGCCTCTTTATACACCAATGGATAGGATAGGGTTTTTCTTTAGACATTTTCTTATTTGCCTGCTAAAAGTCCATTTGATTTTAAATGTTGCAATCATTGGATTGGCAATTAATAGCCACCCAGAATTGAATTAGAAGAGGGTTGATCTTGTTCCAGAGCCTTTGCATGTTTATTCTGTTTTACCTCTGGATGTTCGTTAAATAGTTTTGTTGGTTTGTTAGATGGGCATGAAAAAGGGTTTGTAGGGAAGATGCGTCTATAGTTCCAATTTGTGCTGTAAGTTAGTTACTTCAGTGCAGTTTGTTATGTCCGTCATTTAACAAGTAGTCTCTAATCAATATAAGATTGATTTCACTGCATATGTCTGAGTGTAGCTGCAAGTTTCAAAAGGATCACCTTGGAAAAATGTATTTATACTTTTTGCCATTGAAATCATCTACAACGATAAATGTTTGCCATTCCTAAATGATATGCAATATCTTGCAGCTTCTTCAAGTTGAGGTACCTTGGACACTAATTCTGGATGATGCCCTTGCAAATTCATTTATTGCCCCAGCAACTGAGACTATTGAAGATGATAAACAATTGCAGTGTAAGAATAATCATCTTTGCTCGGTCCATTGTGTACACAAGTAGATGTACTTTGTTGCTTCTGTCCATTGTGTACAGGTTTTTAAAACATTTTCTAATATCACTAATACTGACCAATAAAAATCATATTTTCTCTAAATGTTAGTTAACATATTCCTAACTATTTAAAATAATGTATTTTAAATTGTTTTTCAAGTGTGTGCTTGGTTCTCCCTTTTGATATGGTATTAAATGCCTTTGACCGATTAGCCTTTATTAATCTGTCTACTTTACAATCAATGCCTACGCAGTTGAAGAGTATGAAAGATCATGGGAGCAGAATGAGGAGCTTGGGCTGAATGACATGGACACATCTTCAGCAGATGTCGCATATACTTGAGACGGTGGTATGTTGTAGGTAATTAGATCAAAGTTCACGAGAAACTCTGGGATACTTGGCACTATCAATGCTAAATGTTGTACATCAAATTCTTTAAGGAATTTTCCATTCTACGAATGACAGTTTTCCAAGAGAGGGCACCCCAAGGCATTGTATGCTCGTAAGATCTTTAAAATTTATATGGTCTTATACGAAAATTTATTTCAAGTCCATATTATTAAATCAGGGTCAGGCACAAAGTTTGGATGCTCTATTCAACTAGATATTTTTCAACTCTGAAGTTTAATTTTTTTTATTTTAACTTTGAAGTTTAATTTTATTTTTAGAGATCATAGCTAGCGTTGCAAGTTTCGTCCACCGTCCTCGTTGTTCGATCCAAAATATGATGATAATTACATTGCTTCTATACATTTCAAAGCGAGTGACTAGATGGAGCAAAGCACTAAGTTATATGACAAGATATCACATGTTCCAGCACCACCTTTTTATTATTCTAGCTCTGATCGAAATAGCCTACAATTAAAACACCTTTAACAATTATTAGTCCAAATAATAATAAAATATTAATGATTTCGGATTAGAATTCTGTCAAGAATTTTGAACTAAGCCATCTGTTGAAGCATATTCCTAGAATTTTAAACTAAGCCATCTGTTGAAGCATATTCCTTCTACATTACCAGAATCACTTTATTTGGGTCTACTATAAATTTTGTGTGGAAACACCTTGCTTGCATGCATGGATGGAGACTTTAAAAACGAAATGAGAAGCTGATTGGGCTAAGAAGGCGAGACATGTTAGTTTGCCTCGAGCAAAATAAAGGAGATCTAAACCCATCAATGGCTGGTCAAATAAGTGAAACATTGTTACAAAGTTAGTTTGCTGGAATTAATAAGAGTAGAAACCGAGACGCGGATATACCTTTCACTCACCAAGTGTTTTATTCTTCCCGGAAACCACTCTCTCTCTCTCTCTCTTTAATTCACGCCCGGCTCGTTTCAAATTTCGCCGTCGTGACTGTTGGTAAAACTAGTGACGTGTGCAAAATTTCACATTTTTCACCTGTGTCGGATAATCGCTTATTTCTAATCAATTTACTAAAAACACATAGAAACTTATAATTTGCATTTTTGTAATGCGCGGTTTCTTTGATACCTGTATTATATATATATATATGGACATATGAGGTTTTTCGTTCAACCTGTGTGGTTGATGTTTCTGGGACTTAGCATAGTTTGTACGGTAATTTCACATTTTTCAGAAGTTCTATAGCTACTTATTTGTAATTAATTCATTAAAAACAAATATAATCCTATAATAAATTTATATATACGAAATATTTTCTAATATATGCAAAATATATGTGATATTTTTTAATATATATATATACACATTTGGGTTCTTCTGTAGTGGTTGATGTTTGGCACTCACGGGTTTATAGGGACATTTGGGCTTCTAGTTCTTTAATAGTTCATGTCCTGGGACACCAGATTCAAAGTATGGTTTCGCAGTAGCTTCATCATTGGTTATTTTAAGTTACTGGATTTGTCATTACATCACATTCCGTTGATTAATATTTTTAATGACCAGTTTTAAAGAGAACGTAGAGTTATCGGTTTGTAAGATTTTCAATAACCAGTGTTTAAAGAGAACGGTGACTGAAAGTGCTAATATTATTATTAATTTAATAATGATAATTATTTCTACTTTTTAGAAGACCAACAAAGTTTATTAAACAATTAAAATAAATTAACAAAGTTTATTAAAACATTAAAATAAATTAGGTAAACAAGTTTATTAAACAATTAAAATAGATTAACAAAGTTTATTAAATCATTAAAATAAATTAGAAATAAATTAGGTAAATATTGTTTAAAAGTTTCAAGATTGTTATGAAGTTTTAGTAAGTGATTAAATTATAAAAAAAATTCCTTTTTGATACTCAGCAAAATTGTATTGCTGTGTCAGAAGAAGGCTAGTTATACTGGTCCAGAGGCAGATTTGGAGCTGGACAGTGGTAATAATTCCCAAAAGGAAATGATGGGGAGAGGAAAAAAAGTAGAAAGAGAGAAGATAAAAAGATGTTGAATATGCCTCCTACTTTATCCATAACATATGAAAGTATTAGCTTAATTTGATAAAGTCATTCTGAATGCTACATAAAGAAAACAAATTTATTTCCTTTTCCTCTTCTGAAGGAAAAAAAATTGGTGGAGTATGCAAATCATCCTCCCTTAGTTATTTTTGGGTCTTTACCCTCGAATTTGGTCCTGATAAGACAGCAATTACAACCCAAGAAGTTATAAGTACATGTGCATGAACTTGAAACCCCCCTATTTGCCAATAAAAATGTTGACCCACCTCCACACCGGATATCGCTCATAGATATGATTCAGTGTGCTAATAGGAGATTGTACGATATCCATATCCATATTACCCCCTCAATATGATCAGATTGGGACCTTCCTCCTTATCTTTTCGAAGAATATTATCCAGAACTCTTTTTTGAGATCCACTTGCTAGTACGTGACGATCTACTATACTAGCAGTTCCAGGAGTAAATTTTATTTCCCGTTCTAACATAGAGCGCATTACATTAAAATAATCATCTCCTAGAGGAGCATGCATAATGGCATGGACATTTTTGAATGAACTAGCTAGTAGTAGAATAAGAGGTGGAAGTTAAAGGTTTTGGTGTGTCATTATCTATTCCTTTGGAAGCTTAACAAGGTTTACTATATATAAATAAGGAAAAGGAGTAGAAGTTAAAGATTTTTTACTCTATATAAATAAGGGGTGGAAGTTAAAGGCTTTGGTGTGTCATTATCTATACTTTGGAAGCTTAACAAGGTTTACTAGACAATTTGGTTAATATCTCTCAAAATATTACTTGTATATTTAAACATAAACATAGAGTAAATGAAAGTGACAAGATTGTTATTGTTTTCAAATGCTTGGAGGTTCTAATAAGTTATTAAATTATAAAATAAAATTATGTCATATATGTTTAAGGGGTGGAAGTTAAAGGAAGTGGTGTTCATTGTCAATCTGAGTTGTATCACAAATTTTTTAGATACTTCATTTCAAGGGGTTTTAGGGTTAAAGGGAGATCAAGAGTGTCGGTCCTAATTTTAGCAACATTTAGATTTTTTCAAGCTCATAATGTCGGAAAATAACGATCCACTATTAATTTTGATAAGATATTTTAGTGTTCAAACTTCTTAGTAATGATTTCATTGTCATTTTAGAACTTAGCTTTAAACTTTATAAATATAATTTACTTAAACTTGACAAGTATACATGGTAATATTGATATTATTTGATTGTCATATTTTATGTTTCAATAATTAAATTGGGTCTCATAATGTCACCCCACTGTCTTTTAAGCTTATGATGGCTATAGTTCATACTTGAAGCAATAAAATATTGCTTAACCTTCCCCAGTTTGAGCAATTTATGCTTAGATACTAAATCTTGATGTTGGTGT
Source organism: Pseudotsuga menziesii (assembly GCA_001517045.1). Lineage (NCBI taxonomy): Eukaryota > Viridiplantae > Streptophyta > Pinopsida > Pinales > Pinaceae > Pseudotsuga > Pseudotsuga menziesii. Next base: position 52,640 of record LPNX010436289.1, on the reverse strand, counting down.
TAAGGCTCCACAAATGTGAATCCTAGTTTAATTAAGAGAACGGGGTAAGGAGTTCTTTGATTTTATGGAATAAATTATTTTTAGATTTGCTCAATTTTATTCCATCTCTCATGAGAGATGTTGTAGGGTTAGTTTCACAACCATATAAAATATAGAATCATTGGGATAATTAATTGTAAAAAATGATTTTTTTTCCTATCACAACCCCAAGGCTCAATGTTCCTACATTTGTTTTCAAGACTATAGTAGATTTTCCATCTTTCATCTACTAATGATTCTCTTTTGAACATTATGATTTTGGTTTGAATGACAATTTAAATTGATGCCCAAGTATTTGCAAGAGTGTGCCTCTTCAAATGTGTTATTACTATACACAAGTGAAGGATAAACTAGTTTGTTAAATTGAATTAGTATAATCTTGGTTTTATTATCATTAATGAAAAACTCATAATTTTCATAGAATTGTTGAAGAACTTTGAGTTTCCTATGAAAGTCTTCGATAGTTTTGTAAGAAAAATATCACCAACTTATAAGAGAGGAGGCACCATCAATTTTTTATCATGTTAATGTAAATGCATACTTTATCTTTTAAACATTAATCAATTTTATTGAAAAGGTGTCAAAAAGTGTAGGAGAAAGAGAGCACCCCTATGTAACATCAATATTACAATTAATACCCATTGACCACTTGTTATCGCATTTTATCTTAGCAATAACATTTTCATATAGGTATGCAATAGATATTGCCAAGAAAGAAAATTCATTTCTATTCATTAAAAAATAGAAATCCATTTTTGAGGTGCAATATACATTACATAATATGTTCTTATAGAATTCATAGATATCCAAGCATAAATGGACACTCAAGCTACATGAAAACTGCATGTGGCCATGACCTCAATCCAACCTTTTATATTTGTTCTTCTATTTTACCATTGCAACATGTGGTTTAGATTTATACACCTGTGAATTTTCAAGAGGAGATTGGTCCTTATTGAATTTAGAGCTTCTCATATTCATGTACGTCTTATTTACTCATTTAGAAGCATCATTCAAGACCGACTCTTGGGAGGACAAATCCCTCACATTCATTTTTTCTTCAAGTGCCTTTGTTGTTTGTGTTGTATATTGTTTTTATTTACGTTCATTCTTTGTTGTCTGGCAACCTCAAAAGAGGGAAAATTTATTGTACTCATAGTTTTATCACCTTTAAAAAAGGCCTTTTGATTTAAAAAATTGCCCTTTTTTTCATTTTAAAAGGACTTCTAGCTTGTGGACAAGTTTCTTGAAGGTAACTTCTTTTATGCCAACACCTAAAATAATATTTTTATAATCCAAGCTTTGGATTCATGAATTTAAAACTCTCACGTTTCAACAACATTATGTTTTGAAGGCCTTTACTAAGGTCAATCTCCACACACATACAATCAAATGTGAACAAACGTTTTTGAAGCCTCTCAATATGATACTTTAAAAGACGGTCCAAAGTGTTTCCAATATCTTTAAACACTAAAGGGTGCTAAAAAGGAAGAGGCAAATTAGGGAGTCGGACCCAAGTTGACATTTTGGATCAAAATTTGGAAGCCATGGGGTTGTAAGGAGCCCTACTCTTCTCTAGAGCCATAGTCCCTCAAATATTTTCTAGTAATCATGAGTATGAAAAACAAAACAAAAAACTTTAGAGCACAAAATGATGTCACAATTTTGGGTCAAGTTATAATATATCAACTAGTGCAAATATGTTGATTGTGGCCATAATTCATTGATTCTACTTATTCTTGCCTCACATTTAAGAGAGAACAAAAACACTCGTTAGTCTTTGCCAACACTTTGTCCAATGTCTAAAAAACATATGGACTTGGTATAATAGGGACTTGCATTGTTGAAGGGGATGCCTTGGATTGAGCTACATCCTTGTAAGAACCCAAATTGGAAGTAGGGAACCCAGATCCAACCATCCTCCATGTAATCACAAGTTCAAAATAAATGGTAGCATCTTTATGAGCGCTATAATCAAATAGTGTTATCATGTATTTCAATTGCTTGCCCTCAAAGAGTAGGCTCTAAGATGTCATAGGGATCCCCACTTTCTCTCGGAGTTTATGCTTGGGGGAAATAGTGGAGTCTAAATAATTTCCCATAATGGTAATGAATTTCCCCACAATAATCCTCACAAATATTTGATAATTTGTCTTGCAACAATGACATGAATCATATGTCATGTGCTAACTTAACTCTCAATTCTACTCAAACTACCTTTGATACACTTAGAAAAATCATATCTCAATATCTCACAAACCAGATCTAATCATATTTGCTCAAATCTATTCAATAAAACATCCAACAATGACAAACAACACATCTACCCTAATATGATCAATTCATTAGAGTGGTATGCACATACAAAGCAATTTCCACATTCCAAAGGGAGGACTCTCCACTAAGCACCCACTAAATCATTACTAAAATCACAGAAGAGTTTGTGAGATTAAAAATTTAAGTAAATATTCCAAAAAAATACCTCATCACCCTTAACCTAAGTCTTAAATCGTAGATCCTTTGTCACTAACCTAATTTTCAGCCTAAAAACATAATTGTAAATTTTAATCGTGTTAAAAAAAAAAATATTAAATTTTTTTTGCATCGGCGCTCCGGCTTCAGTCTGGGCGCGCGCGAGTCAGAGGAGATCGAGGGTTTCAGGTTGCAACAATGGCCGCCCCAGGGGGCGGGGACCCCTTCCCCCCCCCTTCAGCAAAGCTTGATGCTTTCAAAAGACTGGTAGCCAGCGGAGGCAAGAGGAACATCCCTTTCACGGTGCCGAAATTCATCAAAAAGCTTGAGGAAATACCTGAAATCGCCTTGCCAGAGTCGACCTCGGTCAAGACTCTGTCAGAGAGAGGTCTGGTAGGTCAGTTCATGGGGCTTTGGTCCTCGGCAAAAACAACAGACGACTGGATCCAAAGGAACTGGAAGCCGCATCTCAAGCAAGGAGTCACATGCTACCCCCTGAGCAGCGGCTACTTCCTCTTCGAACTTATTAACAAGGAGGATAAGAACCTTATCTTCAGAAACGACCCATACTTTATGGGAACCCAGGGGCTGTATCTGAACCGATGGACCTTGGATTTTGACCCTACGGTAGATCTGCTCAAGGAGGTGCCGGTATGGGTCAGGCTCCCCAATTTGCTGGTCCACTGCTGGAACTATGAATCGCTGCAAGTGATAGGAAATGGAATAGGGAAGTTTGTCGATAAGGCAGACAACAAGGCCAATTACAACTGTGCAAGAATATGCGTTGAAGTGGATCTTGAGGCAGGGCTCCCGGAAGCTGTGAAACTAACGGTGGGCACCTGGACTCATTACCAGAAAGTGGACTACGAACATCTCCCATTCAAATGCAGAGCCTGCCAAGAACATGGGCACTTCCAGAGAAACTGTCCGAAGAACCAAACCCAAGAGAAGGAAGAAGCTGAAGGCTGGCAAAAGGTTAAGAAAAGTAAAACAGCCCCCAAAACCAAAGACCCCAGAGCTGTTCAGGCGAAAGATCAACCCCCGGTGAATCCAAATCCTCTGAAGGAACCATTGAAAGAAGGCACAGCTACATCAAAGGAACCGGCGAAAGAAACCATTGAGATAGCTTCACAACCCACGTCTCCCTCAAAAGCTCCGGCTAAGGAAAAGAGCGACCAGCCAGCAAGAGAACCTCAAAAATCGGATGATGAGCACATCACCATAGGCTCATATCCGGGGGCTGAATCAAATGAGGGGGCTACAGAGACCGGCAGCTCGGTTGGTACCCCTGAAAAGAACCCAAGAGGAAGGAAACCGGAACGGAAAAAAAGGGAGGAGAAATCATACAGGGACGTGACAGCAGGGGTCCAGCAAACCATTCCGGACATGATAGAAACCAGATCTTGAAAGAAAGGCAGGGCTCCGAAAGGAGCCACCCCCCCCCCCCCTCCGGATCTTAATGCAATTCGTCCCCTGGAATTGCAGAGGTATGGGAAGCAAGGCTAAAGAAGAAGCAATAAAAGATTTAGTAAGAATGAACGCCCCGGAAATACTTCTGATCCAGGAGACGAAGATGGAGGAGCCTGAGACCATCCAGGCTAGCAAATTTTTTTGGAAAAAGGGAGATGGTAGAGCAGTCAGCACTAGGGGAGCCTCAGGAGGTCTAGCCACCTTCTGGAACACCAAAAATATTGACCTGCTAGAGGATCACAGCACTACCCACTGGCTCTTCACGAAGCTGCACCATTGAGAATCAGGGCATCAGATTAGCCTTTTCAACATCTACGCCCTAGCTTTCTATCCGAAAAAAGAGAGTGTTGGGACTCGTTGAAATCCTTCATGTCCACCAACTGGCACGACAATATCATTCTTGCTGGTGATATGAATGTAACTCTTTCCCTTTTGGAAAAAAAGGAGGCTCTCCGATAAGAGATCCGACTCGGGAGTGGATCAAAGACATTATTATGGATTGGGAGCTTGAGGATATAAAACCCAGTAAAGGCAAGTATACCTGGACAAATAAAAGAGTTGGCCCTGGGCACATTGCTGCCCGACTGGATCGTTTCCTTGTACAATCTTCCTTCCTTACTCTGGGGCTCTTCGCAGTTTCTGAAATCCTCCAGGCCTGCACCTTTGACCACAAGCCAATATCCCTCTCATTGTCTCCGGGAGAAAATTTGGGCCCTATCCCATTTAGATTCAGCCCCCTCTGGGTCTCCATGGATGGCTTCTTCGATCTGGTCTCGGAAACCTGGCAAATTCCAGTAACTGGGTCACCATTCTTCATTTGGGAAGAAAAACTGAGAAGGCTCAAAGAAGCCCTCAAAAGCTGGGCCAAGCACCTGCCCTCCCCCATCGCTGAAAGGAAAGAAGCTCAAAGGGATCTAGGAAATCACCAGATGCTAATGGAGAGTGCCACGATCACCCCAGAGTTGTTCGCTGTGGAGCTCAATTTGCAAAAAGCTCTCCATCCGGGCGCTGAGAAGAGAGGAACATTATTGGCAAGTAAAGGCTCGCTGTCATTGGCTCAAAGAGGGCGATAAAAATACTTCTTACTTTCACAAACAAGCAGAATCTCGGAAGAATTACAACAGCATCAGAGAAATACATTATCAAGGTCAAACTTTCAACCAAATCGAAGAAATCAAGAACGCTGCCTTCTCTTTCTACATCGATCTGTTCACTGAAGAGCTGGATTCTTCTCCACGGTTGGATCGATACCCTCTCAATGTTCTCCCCACGCTAATCAATGAGGGAGATAACAGAAATTTGATTAGTCCCATTACGACTAAGGAAATAAGAAACGGCCTCCAAGCTATGAACCCTGATAAAGCTCTAGGGCCAGACGGGTTCACGGCAAAATTCTACATTGCATGCTAGGACATCATTCAGAAGGACCTGGTCAAGATGGTGAGGAAATCATAGAAATGTAGCAAAATAGGAGGGAGTACTAATTCCTCCTTCCTGGCGTTAATTCCCAAAGAAAAATGAGCCCAAAGCTTTTCCAGATTCCGGCCTATCTCTCTCTACAATACAGGGTACAAAATAATCACCAAAGTCATTGCAAACCGAATAAAAAATGTTCTTCCCAAGATCATTCCGGAAAATCAGGGGGGTTTCATCAAGGATAGACACATTCAGGACAACATCATCCTGGTCCAAGAGGCCATTCACTCAAGCTGCCAGCGGAAGGAGAAAGGTATGATAGTTAAACTGGACCTCGCTAATGCCTTTGATAAAGTTCAGCTAATTTTTCTCTTTGCTGTTATGTCCAAGCTAGGCTTTCATCCCCATTTAATCAGTTGGATCAGAGCCTGTATCTCGGGACCTTGGATCGCCCCCTTGGTCAATGGGAGACCAGCCAATTTCTTCCATGCCTCTAGGGGACTCTGGCAGGGTTGTCCCTTGTCCCCCTTGCTCTATGTCATTCAAGCTTCGGTCCTTAGTTTCCAGCTGGACAATTGTCTTCAACAGCGCTCTCTAAAGGGGCTCACAATCACCCCTAGAGTGAAGAAAATCAACCATGCTCAATTTGCCGATGATACCCTCTTATTGGGTCAGGCTAATCTAGCCACAGCAAGATCCTTCAAGAAAGAGTTGGACGCTTACACTGATATCTCAGGCAGTGAAATCAGCTTGAGGAAAAGCAAAATTTATGGTTGGAACTGCCCCCCCATTGAAATGGCTGGTATCTCAAGAATGTTGGAAATGGAAGGAACCTCCACATGGGAATCCATAAAATATCTTGGAATACCATTGGTCAAAGCTACACCCAGAAGGAGCATTTGGCTGCCCTTGGTGGACAAACTTAAGGCCAAAATCATGGCTTGGGGGGCTTCCTGGTTAAATAAAGCAGGTAAAACTATTCTCATCAACTCCGTCCTAACCTCCCTTCCTCTCTACCAGGCTTCTATGTTGTTAGCTCCAAAAGGAATTGTGAAAGATATAGACAACCTGCTGAGAAAATTCCTTTGGGAAGGGGGAAGGAATACAGGAAGGAAAATGCACCTTGTCAGCTGGGAAAAGGTCAAAGCCCCCAAATGTGAAGGAGGGCTGCAAATCAGAGATGTGGCCACTCAGAATCTGGCTATGGGCGGCAAGATTCTGTGGAAAATGATAAGAGGTAAAACAACATGGAGCTCCAAAGCGCTAAGGACTAAGTACTTCAGAGGGCACAAAGAGAGATGCCTGGATAGCCCTCCAATGACAAGGAAAGGCTCTCCTATCCTCGCTCTTTGTCTCAAATCTCTTGATTTGATTACCTCAAAACTCACATGGATTCCGGGAAATGGCTCCAAAATTCAGTTTTGGGATGACTCCATTCTAGGGTAGTCCCCCTTAAAAGATATGGAAGGACTGGAGAATATCAAAAATTGGCTTCACTTGAACAGCAAATTCACTCTTTGGGATTTATCCAGCTGGAGCCCGGATGATTCTTGGAACAATTGGGACCTAGGGGCTGTCCCTCATGATCTCGAGAATGAAGCAAGCTCCCTTTTAGAGGCTCTTCAAGGTCTCTCCCCCACTTCTGCTAAGCTGAAGGACAAAAGAGGCTGGGGCTCCTCTTCAGGCCTTTACAATGCTGCTGCTGGTTATGTTTCCTTAAAAGCCATTTCTTGGGCAGCTCCAGACCCCTCTAGGTGGAAAAATCTCTGGCTTCTTCCCTCTCTTCCCAAAATAGATCACTTTTGTTGGTCCCTTCTTCATGACAACATTCTAACCTGGAACAACCTTTTGAAAAGAGGATGGGAGGGGCCCTCAAGATGCCCTCTCTGTGCCTGTCACGAGGAAAGTTCGACCCATCTCTTTCTTTAGTGCCCCTACGCTCTAGAACTCTGGAATTTCCTGCTTGCACAGCTGAATCTGCCCCCCCCCCCCCGACCATCTCTTCCTTGTTTGCTTCCTGGACTGATTATGCTCCCTTCTCCTTCTCTGGTCTAAACTTGTTAAAGCACTGCTGGATGTGGATCCCTAAAATTTACTGCTGGAAATTGTGGCTGGAACGGAATAACAGAATTTTCAGGGACAAGGCAGTTTCACCAGCCCAAGTTGCAACCAAAGTAAAGGCGCTGATAGGAGAGCTGGTAGCCTCAAATCCCAAAATCACCAATGAAGCTAGTCCTGACAAAAAGGAGTACAGTTGGTTTCAAGGGCTAGATCCAGCCCTGCTGACCAGAACCAAGAACACTGTGAAGCATTTCTCTCCGTGGGAAATCAGGCTAGAGGAGCAAGAATTTATAAAATGGAGATCCTCTCTGAACAAGCATATACTGCATGTTGATGGGGCCTCGAAAGGGAACCCCGGACTCGCTGGAAGTGGAGGAGCCATTCTAGATATGTCAGGGAATATTATTCTCAAATTTGCCTAGGGACTGGGACATAACTCCAATAACATTGCTGAAATTCTTGCCATCTGGCAAGGACTGATGCAAGCCAGAAGTCTGTCTATAAATAAGTTGGCTATTTTTGGCGACTCCTGAATCATCATGCAGGCTCTCAATCTGAAGAAAGCCCCCAACTGTATGGGATTGGCCCACTATCACCGGAAAATCACTTTTCAGCTGAAAGCCTTTGAAGAAGTTAAGTTTTACCACGTCCTCTGAAACCTCAATCAAATAGCAGACAGTGAAGCCAATTCTGGTGCCTCGTTAAGCAAAGGAATCATCATAGTAAATGGCAATGAAGATTTCATGCCCATCCCCTAGGGTCAATGAAGTTCTGAATCTTGGTCCTGCCCTGAAAAGAATTAAGTGTATACAAGGAAACTAGTGAATTCAGACCTCTGTCAGTGAAAAATAAGTGTATTCAGACCTCTGTCATTGAAAAATAAGTGTATTCAGACCTCTGTCAGTGTTGATTTTAGTGTTTTCAGTTCCCAGGCAATGAAAGAATAAGCTTTTTCAGATCTCAGTCATTGAAGATCCCAAGTGAAGGCTGAGGCTCTTGAGGGACAGGTTGTGGAACAGAGTAACTTTCTCCTAGTCTCTTCAGGATTAAAGAACTGAGCCTATATCAGGCAAATCGTTCCAGCCTTAATCTCATCTCTGCCATTTGTCCAACATTGGGGAAATGGATTTGGGCTCAGGCTGGCTAAAAATCAGCGTTGGTGGCTCTTCTTTATGATTGGTTTTCACTCTATAAGCTGGTCATTTATGATAAATCTTTCCAGCCATAGAACTATATGGTTTGGATTTTAATATGTTTATCATGGAGATGTTTGCCTCCATCGATATCTCCCAGCGATCTTAGTGCCCATCAAGGCACTCGTTGAGTTCCAAATCCAGATTTTGAAGCTCTATAATGCTTGAGACGGTTCAGTAAAATCGTTTTGTGATTTGTTTATGGACTGTCTTTTAGAATATTGATGGGTAGTCTTCAGATCACGCCCAGTTTTGTCAGCGTTTCACGTCCTCTTTTGACAGAGGGAAAGGTGCAGCAGCCTGCCCAGCTCAAAGGCACGTTTCTTCAATAGTCAAGGAAAGACTCCTTTTTCAGATCGTTGATTTCTTCTCTCTCTTTGGTAGCATCAGCTATTCTTGTTACCTCCTCAATGATTAAGCTCTTCTTGATGTTCTATGTCTTATCAGCAAAATCCAGACAGTTGGTAAAAGGAGTTTGCCTATGCCTGAACACTGGACTATATGTATAAGTTGACTTAGAATCTCTGTTTGTAAAGCTACTGGCAGCTGATTAGCCAGGAAATCAATTCAAAAGGCCTATAACCGTTTCAGTAAAAAAAAAAAAATTGCCATATAATCTAAGTGAACAAAAAAAACCATAATAATGTTCCCTATTTATTACCACTAAGAATCCCAACCACCTCTCCCATACATATATATATAATATTTTCTTCTATTCAGGATCTAAAGCCAACTAAAATTAAAATATATTTTTAAATATCCTTTATATTATGTTTATAGTGATCAATACCCTTTTGTCGTTGTCGCATTTATTTTATAAATAAACTAAAATTTATATATAACATTTAAAGGGGTTGGATCCATTGGTAATGAGCAAGAAGTGTTTCACTAGCAGGCAAGGTTCAATTCTCCTGAGGGCCTAGCCTAAAGTCACAAGGTCACCTTGAGGTAGTCACGGTTGAATGTGTGGTTGCAAACAAAGAGATTTTATTAAATGATCGCGTGACTTGTGCACACATAAGTGTATCAAAGCCTACCGTATGTCCTCCAAAATTTGAAAGTCAAGTCTCACTAGCATGATTGGTTTCTAAGGGTTTTGTTTGTTAAGCGGCCCAAGGTCCGAAATTGCTCGGTAGTGGGAGGAGACACCTAAAAATCCAGTCATGTTAAGGGTTGGTGTGGCCTAAGCCGGGTGCAATCCTCGGATGACTTTAACGACTTAAATACCCCTGGATCACAATTTCTTAGACCATATGCCAATCCCGCAAATCACGAACACACTAGCAAACAAAAAAACTCAAATATATATATATATATATATACACACTAATTAAGTTAACATTTTAGTTTATTTTACTTTAAAACTAACTAATTCTAAAGCAATTAATAAAATGTAATAGTTTGTTAAATAATAATAACAATAATAATCTTTTTTTAAAGTCATCGCCAAGTGAGACATCAATTTGGTGTATGAGACCCCCTTGTGATGTACATACACTACCTCCTCTAGATTTGAACCTGTAACCTCCTAAGACAAAACACATGCTCTTAACCATTAGGCCCACATGGTATATATATACTTATTTAATATTTGACTTACTTTTAAAAAAAAATCAAATGAACAATTCAAAGTTCTTTTCCATTTCGATGGTATGTTGATTTATAATCCTTTCAAATAACTAAAATTCCATAATAGTATTTCTTAAATACAAAAGGTTATTCCATTTAGAGTAATTGGTAATGTTGATTTATAATCCTTTCTAAGTAACTAAAATTTCGTATTAGTCTTTCTGAAATACAAAAGGTTATAGGATAATTTTTTTAAAAGTTTGATAATGTATTATAAAAGTTAATGATTTAACTTAATATGAAAGCTAAATGATTTAATTTAATATAAATTTTTATATTTTAGTAAATAAATATAATATTTATTAATAATGATTTGTTGAATTATTGAAAGTGATTCATTGTTACTACTTACATTGAGGTTCAATTTTTTTAAATAAAACCTCAATTTTTTTAAATAATGTTTTATTTATGGTCATTTTACTTGTGTATGTGTTAGTGTTTATTAAACACATAATATATATATAGGTTTTTAAGTTATTGACCACTTTAATAAATGATTTATCGAGAAAAGAGATATTTTACAATATAAGTTTTTAGTAAGGTGGCTATGGTTTTTGAGTTGATGTTATGGCTTCATTGCTACGAAGAGTTTTAAATTTTTTCTTGGACTTTGTTTTAGTGTATTAATTTCTTTGATCAAAGAAGTTCTTTGCCCTTTTTCCTGCCTTGGTTTCAGTACCTTATTGTTCTTGTCAAGTTCCTTCATTAATTAGTCGATGTAGTAACACATTTTTTAATGTATTTCTCATTTTTTGTGGGGCGGTGTCCATCAAAAGTATGCAATGTGGGTACTAGTTGGATGTGAAGTTGAATTTTGCATCCAACAAGTGCTCTTGCTCGAAATTTGAGTAAAACCAAAGAGAGATATGTTGAAAATATGAAGAAAAAACAGTTTTTTTGCGACATATATGCCAAGTCAACCATAATAGTTGACTCTTTTTCTTGAAAAAAATTTGGTTGACTCTTTTTCTAAGAGGCCCATTTTAGATCCAAATTTGCACTAATAAAAGCCTTGATGTTTCTGCTTTAGTGGCCCCGTCACAGAATAGAGAAAATGAAGAACCGATATTGGTGGATGAACCATTGGAGGTCCAAAACATATTGTAGGTAAAAGGGGCCCCAAGGTCAAAGATAAAAATAAGTCTATTAAGAGGAAAGCATCACAAATAGGTATGGCATTAGGAGATGATGTCCCCATGAATGAGGTAATTTCATTCTTTGAAATTGCATTGGTGGGCGGGTTTGGTGGATGTAGTATGGGCATGTCGATCTATAAAGAGTGGGTGAATGCAACATGGAGTCCCATATTGGGTTATTCCCCCAAATGTTTCACGATGGCTAAGGGATGGATCAGTGTAATCCTAAGAACCCTAAATGATGTCACAATATTGTTGGAGGGGGTCGAGTTTTGACAGTCTATTGCTTTAAAGTTAAGGAGATGGACATTGTTTTTTTACGTCCGCGGGGGAAATAACTACAATAAATCTATATGGGTGAAACTTCTAGGCTTACCGGTGGAGTTGTGGTTGTTGGAGATCTTTCACAAAATTGGAATGGTTTTGGGTGATTTATGAACAGCGGACCTCATCTACGAGGAATCAAGTATAATGCTTGCGGTGAAAGTATTAGTGGATATAGACCTTTGAGGGAGTTTTTCAAAGGTCTTAACCATCTTGGTGTGTACTTTTTCACATGTACAAGTGTTGGACTATACTAGAATACCCTTTAGGTGTAATAGATGCCATGTTTATGGCCATCTAGTGAGGGAATGTTCATAGGCTTTCTCTCAGTCCATTTACTGGAAAAAAACTCCAAAAGAATGCTCCACTAATCATGTTCTTGTAGTTGATGAGACTAGGGTTCTAATGTTTTAAGTTTTGGTGCTTGAGGGTCCTACGGAGGTGGATGTCTCTTTGTCTGATTGTCTTATGGAACAAATGATCATATAGAAGCCTCATTATGGGGTGGTTAATTGCATATCCTTTGGTCCAATACTATCTCCACGGGACATGCCTAAGAGCTCATATAAAGGGAAGGTGGTGAAACATGACCTAATTGCACTAGCTTGCAATACATGCATGGGATGAGATTCCTTGCTCTTGGTAAATCCATTTCCCCTCTACCTTGTGTTTCTATCTTGGATATCATATGGTTATTGTTTCCTTCTTGGAAATTCTATAGAGCATTTTGTTTTATTGGAGAAGAGCTTATGTGTTGACTTGGGTGGGAGGAACTTTAAGGATTTATTAAGTTTGGGTGGAAGGTGTTCTTCCCAGGGGTATTTGGATTACAAATAGCATCTCTTCATGTGTCAATATCTTATGAGGGGTAACTCTCTTCATCCATTTTCCCGACCTCTTGTTATTACAGTCCAATCTCGTTGTCAAGTGATTTTAAGCATAGGGGAGTTATAATGTTTGTAGGTATGGTACCGAATCCCCATAGGTGTGAGGGTGTGGCATCTAGATATAGATCATTTCCATTGATGGATAGAACAACCAATGTTTCCAGGGTTATTTCCCCTAATAACTCTTGTCTTTCCCCTTGGGTCCTTGATTTGGAGGAGGTCTTTGATGATGACATGTTGGTTAGTAAATTTGTTCCAAAGAAGGGTTATAGTGTAACAGTGGATTCTGGGGGTTATAAAGCTTCATATATGGACCATATGGTTGGTGAATTTTCTTGTGGTAAGGTGTTAGAAGACCTCTCATAGTCTTTTTCTCCTTTATTGACTTCATCGGTGGAGCCATCCCTATCAATTAACGGTCTCCTTGATTCATTTTTTCCTTTTTGGATTGGAAGGGATTCAGCTTTGTTATTAGAGTTGGGTGTTATTTCAACAAACGACAAGTATTTTAGGGGAGATATTGAACCTAGGGTTCTTGTGGGATGTGGTAAAACCTGTCAGAATGCATATGAATGTGCACAAGAGTAGGTGAAGAGAAAATATTTGTTTGCTGGGGAGAAAGGATATTTCTCAGAGTAGGGAGGCTCGTGTTATTTCTATGAGCCTTAGAGACATCTAAAATATAATCTTGTGTTTGGTGCAGGTGGGGGCCTATTTCAGGATATCCACGCTCTATCTAAAAGGCTTTGTGGTCATAAATTTTTCATGGCTTCTTCCCAGGATCAGGAAGTATTGGCTGCCTCTGCAAGGTGACAAAAAAACCATCAAGGGGACTCTTAGAGCAAGTCATCCTAGTATTTGGGCTACCCAATGTTAGTTATGTCCATTAGCTGCAAAGGTTTGGGGATTCCTTCTAAAAAGATCGCCTTGAAATGATTAGTTCAGTCTTATAATCATGTTGTCTTGTTTATACATGAATCTCTTGCTTGTGGGGACTCTATTCTGTCTAATTTAAAGCTGTTATTATTTGGTTGGGATTTTTTATGTTTGGATGATGTGGGTAGATCTGGTGGTCTCATTACCGGTTGGATGACTAGATCCTTTCTATGTACTAAGCTAGGTTATTTTGTCAATTCTGGGAACAACTCTTTTCTTTAGAGACTAGTAAGTTTATTCCTTTCATCAATATCTACGGTATTCATATTCAGAGAATGAAGTTTTAGGAGTTGTTCAAGTCTGGACTGCTTAAACCTGATAAGGTGATTCTTGGGGGTGACTTAAACTTCTCTATTGGATATGCCGAGTCTTGGGGAATCAACTCTTACAAAGACTCCTCATCTAATTTGTGTCAGGTGTTTGGAAGAAAATTCTCTATATGACATCCCTCTTGTGAAGCTTAGACCCACCTAGAGAAATATGAAAGTCGGACCAGACATGCTTGCAAAACATCTTAACATATTCTTAATCAATGATGATATTCTACAATATGTTGTTTCTATTAAACAATGGGTTGGAGAGGGTGGGGAGTCGGATCATTTCCCTATATTCTTGGAGGTGTTAGAAGATCGGATGAAACCTCCAAGCCCTTTTAAGTTCAATTAGCAGTGGTTGGAGGATGAAGGCTACATGAAGCTGGTTAAAATCTTATGGATGTCATATGATGCAAATTCTCATGTATCAGCTAGAATTCAATTTCTCAATAATCTCAAGAGGATTAAGACATGTTCTATCTCTTCGGTTGCAGAAAGGAGGAAGACACAAGAAGAATCACTTTTTCATAATTGAATTATTAGTTATACACCTACCACACAAATCATCATGGGGGCCTTTTATCAGTTGAACCAAAAAGGGAGATTGTGGATCTTGAAGTTAGGAGAAGGAGGTATTGGATGAGAATGAAACCATGTGGAGACTAAAAAGTAGGGAAATTTGGCTTCAAAAAGGGGATGATAATACAAAATATTCTCATAATTTAATTAAAAAATGGGATCTACACAAACTCCCTTTGGAATCTAGAGGAGGAATATGGTAGACAAGTTTATGGATTCAGTGATCTTGCAAAAGTTGGGTTGATCCATTTCAACAAACTTTTCAAGGAAGATGATAGGGCTTTTGTAAATAAAGTGGTATGACTACCTGCTCATTTCCTTGCATATGTGAATGAGGAACAACGTGACACTTTAATGGAAGAGGTAACTTTTGAGGAGTTGAAGGATGTTGCACATTACATGCAACATGACAAAATTATCGGGCCCGATGGTGGATTTCATCTCTTGTTTCATGGAATTATTTGAATATGACCTTTCAATTGTTGAAGAGTCTAGGAGAAATGGAAAGGTTTTGGTTGCTTTCAACTCTACTTTCATTTCCCTTATACCAAAGTCTAAAAGGGTTGTCACCCTAGAGTATTACAGGTCCATCTCCTTATGTAATTGTATCTATAAATTGATTGCAAAGGTTATTTCTAGAAGGATCAAAGGAAATTTGTTGAGATCTATGTCACAAGAACAATTTTCTTTCTTGGAGGGAAGGAAAATTCATGATTCCATTGGAACTGCTCAGTAGGTGTTGCACTCTCCTAAGTTGAATCATTTGTCTGTTGCAATTGTTAAGTTAGATCTCTCTAAAGCCTATGACCATTTCAATCGGTTGTTTCTTAGGTTGGTGTTGCTTTAGGTAGGCTTTCCCCTCCAATTTGTAAATAGGATCTTATCTTGTGTGAAATATGTTTCCCTTGTTGTATTGATAAATGGGTCAAGTTCAACTTTCATTACGCGAGGTAGGGGTTTAAGGAAAGGTTGTCTCATTTCCCCTCTCTTGGTGAAGGGATTGAGAAAACTTATACCTCAAGCTAAGTAGAGTGGAGTATTTAGGGGGATAAGGATTGGAGGGACTGTCTGGGTTACCCACCATCTCTTTGTAGATGTCATTCTTATTTTTTCTAATGGCTCTAGGAGGGAGATTTATTATCTTAAAGATATCCTTGCTCTATTTATTGAGTCCACGAGCATGATTCTCAATGTTAGGAAGCCCCATGTTTCCTTTATGAACCTAGACTAAGAGTCCTATGATTGGATCTTCTCACAATTCAACTTTATACAGTTTGATAACCATAATGGTTTTAAGTACCTAGGGGTTTTATTAAATCCCAATGACTATCTAAAAAGATATTGGGCATGGTTAGTTGGTAAAATTGAGAACATAATACAGTTGTGGTGTAATAAATGGCTCTCTCATGGTAGTCGCTTGATTATGATGAAGTCAGTATTGGAATTTATCCTCGTCTATTGGGTTTCTCTAGAATTTGCTCCTTCTAGCATTCTGGAGTAAATTGGAAGATTGTGCTTTAATTTTATATTGAAAGGGAGTTCTGAGGAGAAAACCTATAATTGGAAATCCTAGAGCAAGTTATCTTTACTAAAGGTATTTGGTGGCTAGGGATTGAAGCATCCCTTGTACTTTGTTAAGGATATGGAATCCAAAGGGGTGTGGAGGATCCTTAGGGGGGGAGGATTGTGGGTGGAAGTGGTGCATCAAAAATATATTTTTCCCCTCACCACTGAGGAATGGTTCAGATCTAGAATAAACCTATCAGGAATGTATCCATTATGTGGAAAGCTATTATTTTGGTTTTTGATGTGATAGGGGGATGGTTGGTATGGAGTGTAGGTGACGGTAGCAGGGTCAAACTTGGTTAGGACCCTTGGATAGGAAGCTTTGGTGCACATGGATTACCATTGGATATGGTGGAAACCCTGAGGGATGAGGGTCTTTTCTTGTTGAGATAGACATGGGATGTAGCTAACAACATTCCTATTAGACAATCTTGGAGACAAGTTGAGGATTTAGGATTTGAGGACGAAGACAAAGTTCTATGGGAAGGTTGTGTCAAGGTATTACACATCAACCATATCATATTGAAGGATAGGGAAGATGAATTAATATGATCTGAGAATGTAGTGGGAGGAGGATATACCCTTCACTTAGGCTATAGGTTCATCATGGAAGAAGAATATTTTACTAACCCCCCTTGGTGGAAATATGTGATATGGAAATTCAAGTTTCCTCTTAAAACCAAATTATTTCTATGGTCGAAACTGTTAAAAAAACAAGATCGTATAGCAATGGCATAAAACAAGATGAAGAATTAAAACACATAAACACAATACAAGAGAGACATCAATATACATGTTTCACCCAATATGGGCTATGTCCACATATAAATTTCCAGTCCTTTCTATTATATTGTCTAGCAAAATGAAGGGGTAGAACTTGTAGCACATCCGATGCAACTTCCTCTTTACTCTCTCACAGTATCTCTCACAAAATCTAAGAGATATTTTCACAATATTACATATTCGCAATACAATGCCTCATGCATAAATATGGTTTCCTTCTAGGACTAAAATCCCTAACATAACTTCTACCATCATATCTAAGATATAATCAACGACTCAAATTGACTACAATCCACCTACAAAGCATATTAAATGAGGGTACAAACAAAAATGAACAACAAGATCTATGATAATTAGGCTTTACAACGAACATGCACTTTCAAATAAATTTCTTGTAAGGGACTCTATGGTCAGAAGATATTGGGTGGATCTAGGTATATTCCCACTGTGCAAATAAAACAATGAGAATATTGACCACATGTTCATAAATTTCCCTTATATAGTCAAGATGTGGAAGTATGCACCAATGGTTAAGAGAATCCATTTCACTTGGTCTGGACAGGATCCGGTAGGAGTTCTACAGGAATGGGTTAATAATGTGGAATTTAAATACTTTCTATATTTGCTTGTCATCTTTATCTGGGGAGCTTGGATTTCCAAGAACAAAGCTAGTTGTGATGAGACTATTATTGCTCCTTTTTTGTTTTCTTCAAAATGTTTATCCATCCTTAGTCACTACCCACGTCATGAATTTCCATCCAAAAGTGAGAAGGGTTGTTGAGGAAATAATCGACAGAACTAGCAGTTGGTCATATATTGATGGTGTGTCCCAAGGAACCCCTTATATGAGAGCGGAAGGTGGCATCTTATATATCTCTGAAGTACATTGGATAAATTTCTCAGCTGGAATTGGTCTTAGTACAAATAATATAGCAAAGATGTTGGCCTTAAAACTAATTATGTTTCTTTCTTTGTCAAAGGGATTCTAAGATTACATGGTTTTGGAGGCCCAAAACATGCGATCGATTGGTTGATATTTAATAGTTTGATGACTATACCACAATATTTTTATTCCAAGATTGAATTGATATTTTATGGAGATGTGATTATTTTTCTAGGATGTACTAGAGAGTTCATGATGTGATGTCCTTTGATGTTGGATTGTGATGTTGAGGATGATGGAGATTGGTAGGTTGTTCTTGATCTAGAGAGATATTCCTTCATATTCACAGATGGCCATTATTCATTAGATGATAGATGTTGCAATAGCATGGTTGATATATTTTTTGCAAATGACAGTGGTTGACTCCGAGATTGTAGACAATGTTGATTTACATATAGCAAATTTTGTGGAAATGTAGAGGGCATATTATATTTTTTGGTTATTAAGAAAGTGTTTACACCATGTTTTGGGGTGTTGCATGAGATTTGGGATACATTGTGTATTTTAATACCCTAGATGGTTCATGATGGATATGCATAGTTGATATAGCTTTCTTAGTGTATGTTTGACCTTAGTTGATTATAGAATTGATGTTCTTACCTTAGTCATATCATATATCTTGGTAGTTTGGTGGATTTCCTTCATTGAGGCCTCATGGAGGAGCCACTTGTTTCCAGAGTTCCCTATTGTGGATGTGGAACATTGTACATCATGGAGAAGGGATTCAAGCCCTATTTGGCATGTGGCAACTTCATTTCCCATTTAGAGGACTAGAGATGTCTCGAAGATGCCTAGGGATTTTATAGTGTTCTTGTAGGGAGTGGATTTATTAGGAATACCAATGGATTCCATGGAGGATTTTGATGGAGTGGTGTGGACATGTAGCTACATCACCTTGGATTTGCTATTGTCCATGAAGCACCTTGAATCGTGACACATGTACATTAGAGTGGATGGCTCACATGTTGTGGCCAACAAGGGATATGTAGGTTGCTTGTAAGGGCTTGTACCCATAGTATTTTTGGCCTCCCTTAACCTTCATATGAATAGATGAAGGAAAGAGTCTTTCCATTCATATCACCTATGTGCTCATTTTTACTCAAACTAGAAATGTGACCTAGAAGAGGAGCACACTTGTCCTCTTTCACTCTTGGAGTCTTCACTTGTAAGTGTTCTCTCTCTCAATATCTCTCTTTCTTTCTCTTTCTCAACAAGAAAAGAAGAGGAGGACATCTTACCTTGGTGGATGTGGTGGAGAGATTCTTCCACTTGGTTCTTCTTGGTTGATTTAGGGTTTGATGATTTAGCCTAGCTAGGGATTTAAATTTTGAATAGTTGGATTTTTGGTACTAATATTGAGATAAGGATATGGTAAGTATAAGTACTTCATCTCGAGCTTATATGTGAAGTTTCCAGTTGTATGTATCTTATGAAATTTCTAGATTTGAATTCCATCTATATGTGTTCTTTATGCACCGTTATTTGCAGTTGTTTATGTCTTGTTTATTTAACTTAATTAGCATCCAATGAAGAAGATAAATGGTTGAGGTTACTATTGTTACATTATTGTAAAAGTACATTTTCTATATGTTTATTGGTTGATAAGTTCCCTTAGAAGGACTTGAACTGTATCTCATTATTTGTATGTGGTGTTGTTTGAGGCGAATTATTGTGATCTTTCTATTGTTTTTTTATACTTTAATTTACAACAATCCTAAAGTTGGAAATTATGGGGCTAATATTTTAGGAAGACGGTGAATTTTTGTTTTGCATTAATTTCCTGATTGCATGAAATTTCAATAAATACTAAAGCAATATTTAACTGAAAATCCTCGCTGTTTCAATGAGAAATGAACACAAGTAATTAGTTTGTTTAAAAACAATGGATTTGCCAAATCAATGGAAGTAATGAGTAAAAATGTAGCATGTTCATAATTCCTCAAGGAGGCTATGTGGATCTATGATTGTTCATCCCCCAACATGCATATCAGAGATAATAATAATAAATGAACATGCATGGCCTACCAAGGTTATAACTTTAAGTAATTGTATATAAAAGCTTTGTGGTTTTACATTTGTTTTAAATATTTTTTGAGTACATGAGGCAATGTTAGTTCTAGAATCAATTGAGTTTTTGTTGGAGAAAAATATATATTAGCAATGACCAGAAGAATAAGAAGATGGATTTGATGCAGTTTGTTCTTTTACTTTGGCATTTCCCCAAATATCAATAGCCATCTAAGAAAATAAATATCAATCGCCATATTATTAGTGCTCTTGCACCCGTTAGAACTTAAGATAATGTGGCTTTGTCCTAATCTCATTTTTGACGAGAATATGCAAGGGAAAAATGTACTTATTGGTGCATCTCCCTAAGAGGTCCAAACATATAGAATGCATTAGAATGTAACATCCCCATCCATCATTCCAACCCCATAATGGGTAGTTACAAATTTCATAATTAAAAGTTCTACCCCGCAGAGGTCAATATTCAAATTCCACACTAATTAAACCTCCCATGGAGCCAAAATTTAAAGTGATGAATGTGAAGGTGCATAAATATGAATTATAGCGGAATTAGCAATTATATTCCACACACAATATGCATAAATAATCATATCCATAACTTAAACAAATATAATTTTGCATATTCATAAAAAACAATTAATACTTATATTTTAGTTGAAGATCCAAGAAATTGGTTGTGTAAGAGTGATTTTCCACCCAACCATAGGTACCAATTGTAGATACCACACTCAAGTTGAGCTATGAGGGCATCATAGTAAAGGAACCAACAACATGATTCACTCTCTCTCTCTCAACTCAACCCATTTTCTCTCATGCTTAGCCAATCTACTCATCATGGAACACTAAATGATTCTCATTCAACCATCCAATCCATTGAAATCTCTTCCACTACCCCACACAACATGAGGAAGATTTTCCTTTTCTTTTCTCAATAGTTCTTTAGAGGAGCCTTCCCTTTAAATTATCTTTGGAGTTTATAGAAATATTCCAACATGGTGAATGCTTTCAAAGAATTGCCCATAAAATTCAATGTTGACTTCTGAAGCATCCAAAGAGAAGAAAATATATAGTGGATAAAGGTTTCCTATTTTTCACAACTTCTATGCTCACCTACATACATTATTCTTCACTCTCTGTCTACAATTTCATCTTCACAGTGCTAATTTCTTGTATATTTCATACCCTAGTAATTAAAAGTTGAGAGAACAACATAAATTATGTAGTGTGAATTTTTGCATGGGGAATGAGTGATAAAGTCAAATGGAGATGAGAGAATTAGTTAAAAGGAAACTAATATTACTTCTATCCATAGAATTAAAGACTTGTATACGTCATAAGAAATATATTCATTCCTGCATTATTCGATATCTACATGAGAAGACTTTCTCACCAACCTCACACATGCATTCAATGATTGGATTTGATAATTCAAAGGAAGTAAATGGGTTATTTAAGGAACATTCTCCTAGGCCCCTTTTCCTCTTCCCCTCTAGTGATTATAGCCCCTCTAGTGCTCTTTACATAGCCATCTTAGGCCATTTTATTATGTTCTAGAATACATGTTTACATAGCTTTGAATAATCATGATAATTCTAACGCATGGCCTATATGGATATTTACATCATACATGTCTATTGATTCGTGTGTTAGGCCTTGGCCTTCATCTCCACACTATAAATCCATACTGGCATTTTTACATTATTTTACATAATCTGATTTAATACATTCCAAGGGTTAAAAATGGGGTATTACATTCCCCTCCCCTTGAAATAATACCATCCTCAATGTTTTCTAAAAAATTAGAAAAAAAATGGATATGCCTCTTCTATGGAATTCTGTAATTCCCATGTAGCCCCATCAAGAATAAAGTGATTCATTGCACCTTGACTTGTCTAGTGGCTCAATTATGGAGCAATGTTACTTTCTTCTAAGGATGCACCGTGGATTTATTTGGAACTCTCCCTTTGGTTCCGCTTGTTGGATCATATCTCAATCAATTACATGGTTAGGATCATGTACATATTTATTAATTAAATAAACATTGAAAACATTATGAGATTTAGGGTTAGAAGGAAATGGAGTTCCATATGCAATTGTCCCTATCATCTCAAGTGCTTCAAATGAACCATAATATATTAGAGAAAACTTGGTTTAACTTCTAAGATTCAAGGTGCTCTTCCTTGGCCTCACTTGAATTTAAACATGGTCCTCAACTTGAAATTCCCTAGGCACGGTATTTTTATCTACATAGATTTTTTTCCTATCTTGGGATGCCTTTGATTTCTCCCTAGTTTTTGCAACTTATTACTCCATTTATTTAAGCATTTCTAGTCCAATCATAATTATATCAATTCGATTATCCAAACTCACTAGTGTCCTACATCTTATGCCATACAAATTTTCAAATGGACTCATTTTCAATGATGCCCAAATCCTACTGTTATATGCAAACTCTACCAAGATCCACCATCCAACTATGAAATGAAATGAGGAAGTATATTTCTATTTATATGAGAGGCTAAAACTTCATTTACAATAAATTTTTCATTGTTCCCTAAGATCTAGCTTAGGACGGGGGAAAATAATACAAAACCCCAATTTGATTCAAACAAACTCCTAATAAACAATAAAAAATGGTGGTCAAATCCACTTGTTAAAACATGAGATCTATGGGAAGTATTAATGAGGGAAATGTCTCCAACAAGCAAGGGAACAAGTGGTTGGTGATGATGCCACATGGCCTCCAAAGGTCCCTCCAAGAGATGTTATCAAATAAATGTCCACAAGACCACTTCAAATCCCCTTTCAAAGTGGGGCCACCAGCAACCCAAGTCCACCTAACAACAAAATGATGTCCATATTAGCCTCCAAAGGCTTCCTTTGAGGTTACTTGTCCGTGAAGAAAAATATCTATGAGGGTTTGAAACCATCAATGTTTTCCACAAGAGAGATTCCACCCAATAATCTACCAAATATGTCGACATCCACATCCAAATACAAAGCACCTTGATCCACCAAGCTACCAAAGAAGGGAGCGCTCCACCCCTTTTGTCCTCGAGACAACTATAATATATCCTTCAAAAGACAAGTTTCAACTAAGGGGTTCCCATTTTATCAAGGAAACACATCATCAAAGGAGGAATTCCCATCCATCATTTTGCTTGAACGTTGCATATAAATCACACACATATAAAGCAAATACCAAAGGCTTCTCAAATGGGACATCCCTCCTTGATACTGCAAAAAAATCCTCCAAGAAATTATGGCCACCAAATATGAGAAGAAGGTTGGATATGGTTGGGGTCTGTGTTGAGGAAGAGGACAAGGTGCGATGAGTCATACTTGATCGAAAAAAACATTTTCCAAGCAGTGACAGCCTAGAAGGAAGACCGCACCCCTCATTTGATTATAGAGTTGTTGATCTTGTTTTTATTAATATATTTACCTGCAAGTTATTGTATTGTAAATAATGATGTTATCTCTAATTATTTCCTTACTAATTAATCCCAAATGATGTCATCTATCATTGGTTATTTATCATTTTTAATATTCTTTTAATTATTCACCACTAACGATGCTTCTTAAGAAGTGGCTTACTCAATCGACGGATTCCTTTGTTGAATTAAAGGAATTCATATATTGTGTTTTTCAATCCTTTCATCCCTATTTAATTTATTAGGGTGTTTTACTATTTTCAATGCCTCTCTAATTCAATGTTAGAAAATGGTTCTTCTTTTGCTAGGATTTCAGTATCTTCCAGGCAAATATGATGCTTGGTTTTAAGAGAATGTTCAACCAAAGTTAAGGTGTGGGATTGTTCCTTTTGAAAGTCTTCTCCATGTTATTTGATCCTTACATGGAAAGAGCGTCATGGTTCCACAATATAATGTTTTCCACGGGAGCACGTAACCTTAGAAACACCCTAGCATTGTTTTCGATCAATGACATCTTTCATAGAACTCATTTTCCCTCAAATGGTTTCTATAGGCTTGAATGAAGTAGAGTTATCCTTCTTCTTTAAGGGCCTTCACAATCATGTCAATGACTCCTCAGATGTAAGAAAGGTATGCTTTCATGGTTTATGGTTAGTTACTACAAGGAAAGGGTCCTCTTTCTACTCTTTTCAAAAGAGAATTACTTCAAACATTGACTTTGAGAGGCCTTGGAAATAGTAAAACACCCTAATACCTTAAATAGGGACAGGGGGCTTGAAATCAATATTTGGATTCCATTAATTAAACAAAGGAACAAATTGATCAATTAAGTCACTTCTTAGGAAGCATCGCTTGTGGTGAATAATTAAAAGAATATAAAAAGGGAAAATGACCAATGATAGTCGACGACAATTGGGTTGAAGTAGTAAGGAAATAATTATAGTCGATGTCATCATTCACAATACAATAACTTGCAGGTAATTATATTAATAAAAACAAGATCAACAACTCTACAATCGACTCATTGTCCTGAATTTGAACCTTAATTTTGGTTTGAAACATTGACACCAATAATGGTTACTACAAAATACTCAAAAAATGATATTTCTAATACAAACCACCATAGAAATCTCAAAATAGGTACCTGGGATTACTTTGCTAGGGCTAGTCAAACACTGCCTCCAAGTGGGGGGTCTAGAGGCATTACTCATCTATATTATACACAATACTTTTAACGATGGGTTGGGGAAAGGTTCCATCGATTTCTCGGACTTGATGCCAATGAAATAGTGGCTAAATATGGAAATTGAAATTGCAATTCAAAAAATTCAAGTCTTTTGGGAATCACTTGCGATCATAAATGGAATGAAAGGATTATTTAGAGTAGATAAATTGACTTTATGGCCACTTCTAGATCAATCTCAAATTTTAGAAAAGAGGATCGCAAGTATATCCTTCTAGAACATTTATAGAGAGTTGAATTCTCATGTACATTAGTCATCAAACAAGGGCATATGGATGGAGCCAAATCCAAATTTATAATATGAATTTAGAGAAATAGTATTCCAATCAAGAAATTAGTTTCTAGCATTTTAAATTCTTATTCCTAGTGATCATTCTAAAGATTGTGATTAGTTTATAAATATAGTAGATATATAGGTCTACTCCAAGGCTAAAGGTAAGTCTAGTGTTAATTAATTTTATAATGTCGTTGTTATAAAATGTTGATTGTTGAAAGTTCATTGATTACATAGAGTTATATACTAGAGGAATTTAGGATACAACTATGATGAGACAAATACGAAGGATTGTTAAAAACCTGATTGTTTTTGTTTTTTTTATAAAATATTTTACAGTATATATGGAATGTATACTTTTGTTAATTTAATAAAAAAAGAAAAAAAAATTCTAGGTTAAAAGCTAAATAAGTAAAGATAAAGTTAAAGTTAAATTGAAAAGGATTAAAAAAAACGTAAATACTTGGGAAATGAAACAAGATTGCTTGAGATATAAAATAATGAAAAATAACAAAACAAAAACTATAGTTTAAATAAATTTATAATAAAAACGGGGAAGAAAAGGAAAAAAAATTAAAAAGAACACCCCCACTAACAAGCTAAGGAGGAAGATCAAACATACAAGTTAATGATAACAAAAAAAAAATTGGAGGGAAGGAAATAGAGAGAAACTTTGAGACATGGAGAGAAGGGGATCAAAGAAAAAAATTAACGAGTGGGAACAAATATAACACCAAAGGTAAAAATATAAAGGAATGAAAAATAAACCTTGACCTTGGTAACACAAACAAGGGTATCGATAAACCAACCAAATTGGAAAGAAGAGGAGAGGAAGGAGAGTGAAGGGAACATGGAGAGAAAGAAAGCAACAGTGATAAAGAATTAAGGAGAGTAATGGATATAGTAGGTGCAATTGTGATTTATTATAATAATAATAATCTAATTTTAAGATCATGGTCTAGACTGCCTTGTTTGTGGGAAAAGGGAACGCCTCCACACAAATATTTGACTACAATAGTCTACATTTCTACGATGATCCTAGTGAAATAGTGGGGTTATTTTGGCTAAAATTATTGTTTGGTCAAAATATTTACAATGCTTTATATTGTTGGAATCTTCAACGATAATCGATTTAGTGTGCAATTATGATGGGTATTGGCAATATGTTCTTAAAATATTTTTTTAATGGATATGGTAGTGACCTTAAGCATGGGATCTCATAGACTCCTTGGTGGAGGAGGGGTCATTGTTGTCTTTCACATGGTTGAGTATGGAGGATAAAGATGGTTTTGTTGTTCTTTCTGAAAATTTGGAGTTTTTATCAATAACACCTTGAATGAAGGGTAATAGATGAGAATTTGGGTGGGTAGCCTTGTAGAAATATTTATTCATTTGAAAGGTTGAACAACCATTATTTTAGAGTGTTTATATTAGGTGAGTCTATTATTCACCTAGGTGGTTTTATTAGACATATAAAGGCTCCTAGCTACCTAGGTGTTGTTAAAAACATTTTCCAAGGTGGGACGGTGATTAAAATGGGCATGGAAGTACCTATATATATGGTTTTTTATAAATACTTATCGGAAGTAGAGGCATCCAATTCTCTAGTTACAAGGATGTCTAGAAAAGGATGGTTGTTTTCATTTTGGACTTCCAAGGTAAATTTGATATTTATAGAAATGTTGTTAAGGTAGGTAAGGAAATTATCTAGATTAAAAAGGCCATGGGGAAAATTTGTGTATCGTCTACAATATGAAACCAACATTTTGATTTTAACAGGTAAGCGTTAATATTTTTTTCTCAAATTATTTCGTAAAAATATTGACTATCACTGCACAGAAAGGAGAACCCATGATAGTTCTTTTAGTTTGTTCCTATAATTCTCCCTTGGAGGTGAAGAAAGTATCTTTTGGTGAATTCTAATTAAACTATAAATTTTTGAGTCTATGAGGATGGAAATAATATTAATCACATCATTACCCAGAATTTTAGTGAAAAAGACCATATTGAAGTTGACTTGGAGATTACATTTTTCAATGTGAAAGTTTTGAATTTTATTAAAAAAATCATAAGATTTTTTAATAAAGGAGGAAGTATGTCCAACAAATGGTTGTATTTTTTTAGGTATCTAGATAAAACATAAGTAGGAGAATTGATGGCACTAACAATAAATCAAAGGGGTATTGCATTTTTGTAGAGATCTAGTGGACCATAAATTTGATAAACATTGACACCACCAACAGAAGTCTTATAGATAAAAGGATTTCCACTATTTTGGGGAAACATGTAATCATGATAACCCTACATTCTCCAAGACAACAAAATAATGACACTAAAAATATGAATAATGAGAGAAACAAACATCAAATAGCATCTCAAGTGCCAAATTCTATGTTTGTCATCATTGGGATATTTATATATGAATGGTGAGGTTGCAATATGTAAATGCACAAAAGGGTGTGAGAATACACAAGCATGAAGAAGAATCGATGGTAAACTGTGAAGAACATTCTCCTCAATCAATAAGAAATATGTACTACTCCCAATGTGGTAGATTGTAAAGGGGATTTTCCTTAGTAGATAAGAAATGTATGTTATGTTGGTCTAGGTCAGGGTCAATTTTATTCAACACATGGTCGAGTACCACGCATACTATTGTTTTCAAGGTCAAACTAACTGAAAAGGGTAGACATCACTAGTCCAAAGTAGGACCATATTCAAAATCAAAGACAAGGGTAATTGATGAATAAAAAAATCTCACTATTCTCTCCATTTTTAACAAAACTATTAAGCTTGTTAATATTTTCATATTTAAACTCAATATTTTTTATTGATATTGTAGAAGTTTCAATAATGACTTGAAAATTTTGTGCATGATGGACCAAAGCATATGTGTAACCAACACATTCATAGATATGATACACAATGTTTCAATGTTTCCCCTTTATATATTATATTGTCTTTAAAGGAATTGCTTGGGATTATATTATTCAACACATGGTCGAGTACCAAGCATACTATTGTTTTCAAGGTCAAACTAACTGAAAAGGGTAGACATCACTAGTCCAAAGTAGGAACATATTCAAAATCAAAGACAAGGGTAATTGATGAATCAAAATATCTCACTATTCTTTCCATTTTTAACAAAACTATTAAGCTTGTTAATATTTTCATATTCAAACTCAATATTTTTTATTGATATTGTAGAAGTTTCAATAATGACTTGAAAATTTTGTGCATGATGGAACAAAGCATATGTGTAACCAACACATTCATAGATATGATACACAATGTTTCAATGTTTCCCCTTTATATATAATATTGTCTTTAAAGGAATTGCTTGGGATTATATTATTCAACACATGGTCGAGTACCAAGCATACTATTGTTTTCAAGGTCAAACTAACTGAAAAGAGTAGACATCACTAGTCCAAAGTAGGACCATATTCAAAATCAAAGACAAGGGTAATTGATGAATAAAAAAATCTCACTATTCTTTCCATTTTTAACAAAACTATTAAGCTTGTTAATATTTTCATATTTAAACTCAATATTTTTTATTGATATTGTAGAAGTTTCAATAATGACTTGAAAATTTTGTGCATGATGCAACAAAGCATATGTGTAACCAACACATTCATAGATATGATACACAATGTTTCAATGTTTCCCCTTTATATATTATATTGTCTTTAAAGGAATTGCTTGGGATTATATTAATGGCAATTATGTTTACAGATTATTCAAATCGGCATGTTTTAAATGCCTCTATCTTATCAAATATATTTTGATTTGGAAATTATTCCCTGAAATGGAGCTATAATAAAAAATGTTTACTTCTTGTATATATTTTGTGGATGTATTTCGTCAACTTGCATTACAATATGACTAAATTTGTTATCTTGGATAAGAATATTACAATAAAAATTAAAAAAACTATTTTAGAATGTGATCAAGAGTGTCAAATGAGCATTATATTAAAAAGGGGGAATTCAATCGGAAGAAATGGCCACTAACTAAATAAGTTAAGCAAATTTAGAATACCAGCAATGACTACATATAAGGTGGGCATGTGGAGGAAATATCAACAAACTTCTTAGACCAAAATACCTCTATGTACCATACATTGGTTTGAATGGCTCAACTATAATCGTTCTATAGAGGGGGAAATAGAGTTTTTGCTAAGTGAATAGCAATGGTAAAACCATGTTTTTCAAAGGAGAAAGGCTAGGAAATAAATATGAAAGATCTCCAACATTTCTTCGTGTCATTAAAAACTCAAAGACAGACAAAATCCAAGAATCCATATAATGAGATCTTCAACACTTCTTTGTGTTAACTATAACTAAAAGAAATACATTAATGCCAATCCATAAAGATTCTTAGCATAATCTACCAATATTTCTATTCAAAACTAATATAGAATAACCAATCAAATTCATGAATATTCAAATCTCACAACATATGGAACTAAAAACTCATGGTATTTGAAACTTAAAACCTTATTTTAGTTATTGTATATTTTAAGGAGATTAAATATTATTTAAGTCTAATTTTGATATTTAACATCTTGACCATTTAGGGTCACTAGTACATATGGCTCAAATGTTCAGAAAATATTGCCACAAATAAGTTAAAATGGTAATTTTCATGGATAAATTGATAAATATTTTGAAAAGAAATTGTTCAGGCCCCTAGTCATCGTCGCTACTACGATGTAAATGATTGTTTGTCTCTATAGCGACAAAACTTCATCTCCATTGCGACGATGACAGATGTTCGTCGCTATAGAGACGGAACGCTAAACACTTGCAAATCAACGATCATCACAATAACGATCATTGACTTTTTCTTATTGTTAAAATTTGATCATTGTGCATTTTCGTTGAGAGAGAAACAAAACAATGATATAAAAGAGGTGATTCAGAAAATAAGGTTTATGACTGGGTTTTCGTCGAACATACAAAATATATTAATAAAAAAAGGTGATTTTGGTGGTGTTAAAACTCATGACTGGCATACATTCATTAAGGTAATTATTTACATATATAATTTCCATTTAGTACATATTTTTTAGTAATTGTTGTCTCTTATTTGGAAATTAAATAAATAATGATTTTCTTTTTGTTACAGTATGTTCTACCTCTATCTCTCCTAGATAGCTTTGACGACGACATAAAACAAGTTATATATGATCTTGGTAAATACATGAGGTAAGTAACAATTTATATGCATGAAAATTTTTGTTCACTTTGTTGCATAGCTTATTGACATATTGTGTTTTACAGATTGGAAATTTATTATATATGCCTCAATCTTGTTGATTACTGTTATTTTCTTGCATCAGTTGTAGCTTTCTTATAAAGAAATCCATAAAGAATAATTAGGTATTGGGAGAGAGAAATTCCTTGTCTAATGTGTGAAATTCACAATTCTATGTGGTCCAATGGTCATAAATTTTGCATCAAAAAGTTGGATGACAAGAAGAAAACATTCGATTGCGGGATAAATGCATTTTTTCAGGTCACTAATGTTTCCTCTAGAAGTGACAAGCATCCAAAAGTATCGAAAAATAGGTACTATGGTTATTTGGAATATAGAATTGAGTGTGACTTTAATTCCTTTAAAATAGTAATGTTTGAGTTCAAATGGTACAGGATACGAATTAATGAATGTGATCCTGAAAGAACTGTTATTGAGAAGGCCAATGGATTTACCATGGTTAATACAAGAGCACTTGAACTGGGTATAGAGCCTTATGTTCTTCCAAGTCAATGTGAGTAGGTCTTTTACTGAGAGGTTCCAGGTAAAGTAGGTTGGTCATACATTGTTAGATATGATCCAAGAGGAAGACCGGTCAAGTCTAAACCAGAGGAAGAAGACAATGTCGAAGAAGAAGGCGATGTAGATAAGAAGCAGTTGGCCTTTGCAGATGTGTTAGATGAAGAATCTGATGAAGAAGTTGATCAATATCCAAATGACGTAGTAGACAATTTTGTACTCGATGATTATATTGATTGATTAATTTATGATCATCAATGGTATCATAATCATCATCATCATCATCACTGTCATCACCATCTTCATCATCGTCATCATCGACATCATAATCAACCTCATCCTCATCCTCATCCTCATCATCGTCCATGTTATAATCATCATCGTCATCAATGTTATCATCATCATTGTCATCATCAATGTTATCATATTCATCATCATGATCATCATGTTCATACTCATTAGAATAATATCAATCACCATGGTCATGGTCATCCTCATTAGAATAATCACAACCATCATCATATTCATGTTTATACTCATTAGAATAATAGCAATCATAATCATCATGGTCATCCTCATTAGAATAATCACAACCATCATAATATTCATCTTTATGATCATAAATGGTATTATAATCATCATCGTCATCGTCATCACCATCACCATCATCACCATCGTCATCATCGTCATCATTGACATCATCCTCATCATCAGCCTTATCGTCATCATTGTCATCATTTTCATCATTGACCTCATCCTCATCCTTATCATCGTCAATGTTATAATCATCATCGTCGTCATCGTCGTCGTCGTCATCAATTTTATCATCTTCATCATCACGATCATGTTCATACTCATTGGAATAATAGCAATCATCATCATCATGGTCATCCTCATTAGAATAATCAACCATCATCACATTCATCTTTATGATCATCAATGGTATCATAATCATCATCATCATCATCTTCTTCTTCATCTTTATGATCATCAATGATATCATAATCATCATAATCATCACCGTCATCACCAACACCATCACCATCATCATCATCATCATCACCATCTTCATCATCCTCATCATCAACATCATAATCAACCTCATCCTCATCCTCAACCTCATCATCGTCAATGTTATAATCATCATTGTCATCAATGTTATCATCATCATCATCGGCATCAATGTTATCATCTTCATCGGCATGATCATCATGTTCATACTCATTAGAATAATAGCAATCATCATCATCATGTTCATCCTCATTATAATAATCGCAACCATCATCATATTCATCTTTATGATCATCAATGGTATCATCATCAGCATCATCATTAGGTCATCATCATTATATCATCATCATCATAATCACCATCTTCATCATCGTCATCATTTACATCATATTCAACCTCATCCTCATCCTCAGCCTCATCATCGTCAATGTTATAATCATCACTGTCATCAATGTTATCATCATCATCATCGTCATCAATGTTATCTTTTTCATCACCATGATCATCATGTTCATACTCATTAGAATAATAGCAATCATCATCATTATGTTCATCCTAGCCGTCGATTTGTCGTGGAAAAAATGTTCACATGTACTAGTGATATATGAGAACCATGACATAATGGATATGGAGAGATATCATAGGAACTATGTCCATCGTGTACTATCTTTGTTTATGTGTGCATTAACACATGTAATCCATAATTAGTAACTACCCACTCTAGGATATATTGAATAAGCCTAATTATTTTTAAAAAAATGGTTTCTATGTTAGAAGTCATTTTAAAAATAATAATAATACAAGAACAATTTCGTGTTCAATTTACTATTTATCAAGGTTGTAATTAAATGAATTTTACACATTTTTAGGATTTAAAGATTTGTAAGAAATAATTGCATTATACAATGAAGTCCATCTAACATTATTACTTACTTATGCTTGTCTCAAGTCTTCTTGATAGTGTACTTTATTAACCATCCTCTGTGTGTCAAACTTCGAAATGGTCACCATATTACACTCATATGACAATTTTTTTTCAAGAAAGGGTCTATTAACGATGATGATGTTCTATATGATGACGAAGATGGCCATAAAGACAATAATAATTATAATCCCGTTGACTACGGCGACAACGATAATTTTTTTTATCAACATCATCATCATCATCACTAACAATGATGATGATGCCGATGGTGTTGTTTATGACGATGATGACAACGACGACAATGACGATGGTGTTGTTTATGACGATGGTGATGATCATTGACGATGACAATGACAATGCTTATGATGATAATGATGTTCTTAATGATGATGATGATGATGATGATAATGATAATGATGACAACGATTATCATGATGATGATGATGATCAAGATGGTGGTGATGGTGATTATGATGATTATCAATATGGTGGTGATGGTGATGATGATGATCATCATAAGTATTGATCTTGTCAGTTTCTGCTACCTTACATCCGTGTTATTGGAATAAGTCCCTGGATTTATCATTTCCCTAAGGGGTGTAGTGGACTTATTGGATTCAAGGAAAGATAATCATTCGCATTAAAAAAATAAAAATAAAAATATTAATAAACATTAAAAATAATAAATATAAATAATAAACAAAACAAAAAATAAACATTAAAAAACAACAAATAATTAAAACTATCCATCTTACCTTCCCCCTGTGGTGACAACAAAATTTAACATCTTTCACTTACCTCACCCATGAACTACGCCCGAGGTTGCAAAGGAGTTTCCAAGGTCGTAGAGGAGGCTTTCCAGGTACCTCATCCACGAACTAGGCTCAAGGTCACAGAGGAGGTTTTTCACTTAGCTCACCCACGAACTAGGCTTGAGGTCTCAGAGGAGTTTTATCACTTACCTCCCCCACAAACTAGGCCTGAGGTCGCAGAGGAGGTTCTAAGGTTGTTGAGGAGGTTCCAAGGTTGCAAAGGAGGCAACTCTTGTTCGTTCAACGAACCCACTCCTTGATGCAACCAGAAAGATATCTTGTGAGCGTGGTGAAACAGTTAAGCTACACCAGATACAAATCAATTTCCAGGTTCTTCCTATAGGCCTCTTTTTATTGGGTGGGTGTCGGGATTCAGCTCAATTTTAATGGTGGGCCCAGCTTTGGGGGTTTTCTATCCTCAAGTCTATCCACCCCCTCCATCTCCAAAATCTGCGTTGACGAAAATTGGAAGATCGAGATCGAGACCCATAAGCAAAGGTGAAGGTCAGTAAGGCATTAGGAAAAGCATAGGCTAAGGTAGCTTCAAGTATATTATTTTCCCGAAGATATGTCTTCGGTAAGTCATCTGCTTTGATTTAATCCATTAAATCATTTTATAGTCATGGTTTTATTAATAGATACAGTCAATAAATTGCAGTCAGGGTTTTATTGATAGATACATTCATGGTTTGCTCCTATCTACCTTCCTATAAACCCTGACAATCAACCACGCTTATGGATAGTGGATAGATATACAATCTTGTCTTATCTGCACATTGTTGTTATGGTTCATTAAGGGGAATATTGATGTCTTGTTTCTCTATGATTTAGCTCCCATTTCATATCTATGTAATCGTGGCCTTGGTCAGAAGTCCCTTACCGTATTGGGTAAAAATGGTTTTAAAAAAACATTTGGGGAGTGCGATATCAAATCAAGAATCGACACCTTACCTCAA
Organism: Pseudotsuga menziesii; assembly: GCA_001517045.1. Lineage (NCBI taxonomy): Eukaryota > Viridiplantae > Streptophyta > Pinopsida > Pinales > Pinaceae > Pseudotsuga > Pseudotsuga menziesii. The sequence goes on along the minus strand of LPNX010436289.1, from coordinate 18,428 downwards.
TCAAAACTACCCCAGTTTCCATTGCATTGCCAAGGGGTTATTAACTCATTTGCTAGTTTGGTTACGATATACTTTTACAACCGTCGATCACTTAACAATTGATCACCACCATCGCCTTCGAGCAAGGTCATATGATCTTTTGTCACCATTGATCAGTTTCTTGATAAACAAAAACCATCGATTCAAATTGTTTGTGCACACTAACTGTAGAACCACATTTTATTATCTGTGCTTTTATATATTACAATGCTATGAATTCATGAAATAATTCGACTCAATGTAAATAGAAACTCAATACAACAATTGCTTTGTTTAGTTGTACCATTCAATTAACTTCCGGAGCTTGAACCTAAAATAAAATTGATCTTAACAGAGTATAGACCCATACATTGTCGCTTCTTCTCAAAGAACAAGTAATTCTGATCTTTTCCCTTGATCATTATACTACCTTTCTCTTAGGCTCTACAAGCCTCCACGATATCCAAGCTTCTCGATCTATTCTAAGTTTCTATGAGCTATCCCAAAAGCTATTGAGCTACTTCACACCTATGACTTGGGAACCTCTAGAAACTCTTCTTTTGGACCATATGGCCTCATACCTACTACTTGGGACTAGCATTGGGAAATAACACTTTTGTGGGACTATCCTAACCTATGCATGAGACCTAAACCTCATACTTGTTGAATTTAATCATCCCCATTATGAACCCTACCGTCTGTGCGGCGGAGGGTAAGCAAAGCCGAAGCACTATAGGTTATTTGAACCGTACCATAAGTAACTATAAGAAGCTAATAGAAGTGTGTATGAGAGTTTCTCCTATCTTCCCTCCATAAATTGCAGTCAGGTTTTTATTGATAGATACAGTCAAGGTTTTCTCCTATCTTCCCTCCACTAATTGATTAAGATGACTAGTTTTATACAAAAAATACTGAACCTACTTCCTATCAACCCTGCTTCCAGGTATAACTCTAAGCTAATGAAATCTTTTGAAGACATTTAAATCCCACACTTAATGGAAATAATGCTCACAAGTATTTCATTATGCATGCAAGAGTAAGATCAAATGCCCGCATATAGTTAAAAGAGTAAGATCAAATGCTCGCATATAGTTAAACATGCCCACGAGGTAATAGATAAATGCTCGTTGAACCCTAAAACTGCTAGGATTATTAATCCTTCCTTGACCATAATGTCTATTAGATTATTTAGCCTAAATTAGGAACCTTAATTAATTAATTGGGTCCACTTGGCCTAATGGGGCCACATGTACCAGTGACTGGAGTGTGGGGAACACTGCTAGAGGTTAACTGCCACTTACTGCATGTGCATGCATTAGTTTGGGTTCCTCCTAGACCAATTCCTACATTTTAGGAGCCACTGGGAGTCTCAGAACCAACCTACTTCAGTTAGTTGGAGTAAGTACTAGTTAGTCTCAGTTAGCCCCCGGTTACTTTCAGTTAGTTCACAATCAGTTAGCTAGCACAAGCTTTGCATGGATAATGCATGGCTGCATGTGGAGTAGGTGCCTTTTCCCACCTACCACACTCAGTTGCATTGAGTTAACTAGTTGTCACTGATTGTTTGAGTTGTTGGACATCTAGAAGTTGATCTATTGGACTCCGACATTAATTGAGACACCATGAGTTAGATGGTCAGTTAGCTACAATCAGATCCAGTGGATAGATTTGAATTACATGTCATGCATTCAAATTATTTTCCTATGTAAACTATTGTAACAATGGATTTTATTATTGTGAATGATACTGTAAATTCTTAAGCAATACTTGTCCGATTCCTGTGTGGTTTGTTTTGTTCAGTTTTAATCTTCATTCTCCATTATTTTGCTGCAAACATTATTATAGCTATCTGCTTGAATATCTAAATGGAATTCAAATTCTAATATGATATCATAGCCTTCTCAGGCAGGTTTCATGCTTGTTTGTCCCCATCGAACATCAGAAGCAGCTGGGTTTCCATAGAACTCCCATATGATGATCTGCTAGCTCTAGATTTATTCAGAGAAGTGGAGAGGGCGTGACGGACCCTGAAAATATGTTCATGTCAAGAGCAAAAGCATGATTCTAAAAGTTCAGATATTTTTAGTTTTGCAGTGATATTTTGTAGGTTCAAATTCATATGGATTCGATATTATCAGTTCCTCTACTTACTCCATCCACAAGATATTCAGAATGGAATTCAAAGATGATTGCATCTCTGAAGAGACAAGGTCTCTATGAGGTATTTATGAGACTTGGTAAAGATTCTTATGAATATGAGAAATATTGGCTAAATGACGGTGATAGAGCTTATGGAGCAATATGTGGGAATTTTTCTCAAAGCTTGCTTATAGACCTTATTGAGTTTGCAGAATACCCAAAGGATCTCTGGATAGAATTGGATAAAATATTTGGGAAGCACAATGAGGATTGTTATAGCAACATGGGGAACACATTTAGAACCACAAGAGTTATTGAATCAAAAGTCTCAGCCTCTACTCTCTCTGATGAAGTTGTTCAAGATGAAGAAGAAGCGTAATCTTCCTCACAGTCAATTCGAATTGAAGAAAGTCTCCTTGGAGTGACTCCTTCTCCTGTCACTCCAAAAGTGTATGAGATCTCTGATATCTCATCTACTCACATGGCTGATCCAGAAGAAGACATTCGAATCTCTTTTGTTGAAGAAAATATATCCTTCCATTCTATGCAAAAATTCTCCAATGATTCTTCTATTATAAATTTTGTGCATAGTTTACCGGTGATTTCTCCAGGAAAGGGTGAGGAATTTGATTTCTCTGTCTCTAATGATGTTGCTGGTGTGAAGATATGTAATTATTTAGATATTTTGGAAATAATATCATATTGTAGAAGTGATCCATTCACTGTCATTGATATAGAGCTTCCAACAAATTCCTACGTGATTGCATGCACTGATACTCAGGATTTTGAAGAAGGGGAAAACTGTGCATCTACCATCTCGATGGAGCACACTCTTGGATTTGATATGGAATTTATTGGATCTGATATGATCTTATTTGGATCTAATCTAATATTACTTGGTTCTAAGGTTCAAGATATTTCAGTACTGCTTGCAGTTGTTCTCATCAATTTTGGTGTGAAAAAACAAGTACCAAAAATCTCTTTCAAAGGTTTTGAAGAAGGAGAAAATGATGCATCTACCAGCTCGGTGGAGCACATTCCTGGATATTCTATGGAATTAATTAAATCTGATATGATATTATTTGTATCTGATCTGATATTACTTGGTTCTAGGGTTCAAGAGATTTCAATACCGCTTGTAGTTGTTCTCATCAATTTTGGTGTGAATAAACAAGTACCAAAAATCTCTTTCAAAAGTTCTGTTGGGGATTTGATGTCAGTTTTATCTCATGAGTTTGTTGATATTATATTTTGTAAATATTTGGATATTTTGGAAATAATTTCAGGTTGTAGGAGTGATCCATTCACTCTCACCGATCTTGAGCTTCCAGCAAATTTATACATGATTGCATGCACCGATATTCAAAATTTTGAAGAAGGAGAAAATTGTACATCTACCATCTCGGTGGAAAAAACTCTTAGATATGATATGAAATTTATTAGATATGATATGATATTATTTGTATCTAATTGAATATTACTTGGTTCAATATTTCAGGTTCATGAGCCTTCATTACTGCTTGTAGTTGTTCTCATCAATTTTGGTGTGAAGAAACAAGTACCGCGAGTCTCCTTCAAAATTGTTGCTGGGGATTTGATTTCATTCAACACTTTTGGATCTGATATGGACTTATTTGTATCTGATATGATATTATTTAGATATTATCTGATATTAATTGGTTCAATATTTCAGGTTCATGAGTTTTCAGTACTGCTTGTAGCTGGTTTCATCAATTTTGGTGTGACAAATCAAATATCGCAAGTCTCCTTCAAAATTGTTGTTGGGGATTCGATTTCACTTCACAGTTTTGGATCTGATATGAACCTTTTTGGATATGATTTATTTTCTGATCTGATAATATGTGGTTTAGGTTTTAAGATTCAAGAGCTTACATTATTGCTTGTAACAGGTTTCATCAATTTTGGTGTGACAAATCAAGCACCGCAAGTCTCCTTCAATTTTGATGTTGAGGATTTGATGTTAGTTTTCTCTTATGATATTTATGATATTATATATTGTGAATTATTGGATATTTATGAAGCTATATCATATTATGGAGCTCAAGCATTCGCTCTCCACAGTCCGAGGGCTTCTCTACCTTTGGTCACATGCTCATCTCCTCACAGAACTAGTAAAGAGGAAGACATTCTGCATCCGCCTAGACACTTGCTCCTAACACTTGGGACTTATTTTACCACTCACGGTTTGGTTTTCAAGGCTGCAATATATCAATTGCTTGGGTGTTCCTCACATGGTTCGAATTCTCAAGCACCTTTTCTCTCTCTTCAGATGATTTCAGTTGCTCTACATGGGTCTGGTTTTCACCGTGCAGTTGTTTATATTTCCGATTTAGTTGAGTGCATTGTTCTTCTTCCAAAGAGGAAGATTCCTCTAGACATAAGCACTTTTTTTGGATTCATGGGTTCACCTGCACAGAACCAAGATACTACTGCTGCATAGTGCTACAGATAGTAGCAAAATTTTTCACAAGTTTTTTCAAAATTTGTATTCCTGCTTATTTTGAGGGGGGTTTTTTTCCCATGAGGTTTTCTCCTATTTCCTCGGTTGTATTAAGAAACATTCTGTCTTTTAGATTGTATTTGGGTGACCTATGGTCTTGTTACCAGGGTCCACAGTTGTCCAAGCTAAGATTCAGGGGGTTGTTAGGATTATTAATCCTCCATTGGTCAAATGTTTATTAGATTAATTTATCCCAACTTAGAAACCTTAATTAATTATTTGGGTCCACTAGTACAATTGGGTCCACTTGGCCTAATGGGGCCACATGTACCAGTCACTAGAGTGTGGGGAACACTGCTAGAGGTTAACTGCCACTTACTGCATGTGCATGCATCAGTTTGGGCGCCTCCTAGACAAATCCCTACATTTTAGGGGCCACTGGGAGTCCCGACACCAACCTACTTCAGTTAGTTGAAGTTAGTACTAGTTATTCTCAGTTAGCCCCCAGTTAGTTTCAGCTAGTTCACAATCAGTTAGCTAGTGCAATATTTGCATGGATAATGTATGGCTACATGTGGAGTAGGCGCCTTTTCCCACCTACCACACTCAGTTGCACTGAGTTAACTAGTTGTCACTGATTGTTTGAGTTGTTGGACATCTGGGAGTTAATATGTTGGACTCCGACATTGATTGAGACACCATGAGTTAGATGGTCAGTTAGCTATAGTCAGATCCAGTGGATAGATTCGAATTGCACATCATGCATTCGAATTATTTTCCTATGTAAATGATTGTAACACCGGATTTTATTATTGTGAATGATACTGTAAATTCCTGAGCAATACTTGTCTTATTCCTGTGTGGTTTGTTTTGTTCACTTTGTATCTTCATTCTCCATTCTTTTGCTGCAAACACTATTAGAACTATATGCTTGAAGATCTAAATGGCATTCAAATTCTAATAAAAATGTCTGAAATAGAGGTGGAAGATATCTGCAGGAGGTGTTGAAATGTCAGAAGATCATTGAAATGCCTGTGACATGTAAGGGCATGCCCACATAAGTATGCAAGCACCCACACATGAAGACTATATGGCTGTGACATGTAAGGACATGCCCACATAATGAATGTATCAACGGTCATCTAGTAAATTCATAAAAGGTAATAAATGTATCAACGGTCATCTAGTAAATTCATAAAATGTAAGCATGCATCAATGATAACATCATATTGTTGTTTCTCTTTACTTCTTTTCTTTATCTAACCATATTGCTCCCCCTCTCAATATGTAGACTAATTGCTCCCCGTGAAACCTTGCTGGTGTGTTCATCTCAAGATATTTATTTCTGCAACTTAAATGTATTTACTTGCAGACTGAGTGTATGCAAGTGAATATACAAATAACCTCCTACGTCCTCATAACTACAACACTCTAAACAATAAAGGTTTCAGTACAACATAATTAGGAAACTTATTAAGAGGATGACTAACCCCCCCAAAAAAGACTTGAGCTCTCCTACTTGATCTCGTGCCTCTTGTAATCTTTATGTAACCTATCTGGGTCCTTTGACTCAACTATAAGGAAAAACAACATATGTACTTGTGCTAGAATTTGACTATCTGTATCTGATTTATTTGGAATCTATGGATCAATATTTGGGGGAGCAATCTTCTCTACCTCGTCAATTTGGAATCTATGGATCAATATTTGGGGCACTATTTGCTAATCAAACTCTTGTCGGATTTGCAATGCCTCCTTGCTTGTAACATTCATTCCAGCACTACGTAATGTTGATGCATCAAATAATTCGGTAATCTTAATCTTATGTTTGCAGCTGGAGTAATCTTTGTGCTCATGGTCTTGATCGGCAAGGGCCCACCGTACAAGATCGTAATCCATTTTCATTAAAATTTGATTATGATTTAGGGAGATTTTCATTCTAATTTATTTCTGCACCAGTATTGCTTTCCACCATTCCAGGTCATAGAGCTTTCACAATTTGTTTGGATTAAGTTATGCAGCAATTTCATTTAATTTTGTAGATTAGTTTGTTTAGATTCCAGTTTAAATTTAACTTCTGCAGTTGTGTTATTTTTGTATACATTTTTGGAGCTTTGCATTCTTAGTCTCTAGTTTAAGTTGCAATTTAGTTTAATCTTAATGCTCAAAATATATCCCCCATCCTGACTTTCAAAGCTACGCTGTAACATCACAAATCTATTCCTTTGGTTTTGTTAACAAACGTGGGTTTCCAAACTTTCTTAAATTCTTTTCCATATACGTTGATTCCCATATTAATAAAATTCCTCTCATGGTTTAATACGTTGTTCATATTTGTTTGTATATACTAAAAATATAAGAAAAATGATTTATTTAATACACTTAACATATAAGAGTGGCAATGTATATGTCTTTAATAGATTTTATCTTTTGTAAATAATATTATAACTTGTAAATATATAATACCTTCATATTTTGTAATTTGTGTATTAAATTTTGATCATTCTATAATTTGTAAATATTTAATAAATGGATATTTTGTATATTTAATATTTTATAATTTGTTTAACAAACTTTGTATATTAGATCATTTGTAAGTGTATTTTGTAAATTATGTATATTGCATAGCTTCTATAAATTTAATAAATTTTGCGGGATGGATTCTGAGCATTGGGAATAAAGTTTGTTTTAGATTCTTTTTCATTTTTCTCTTTGTTTGTTTTCTACATTGTGGATTGTTGCGCTAGGTTTCTGTTTTGGTAATAATTTGGCAATAGTTTTAATTTGTTTTTTAAAGCATTAGCTTTAATTTTTGGTACCATTTTTGTACTCGAGTACATGTGAGATTTAGAATAGGTTAAGTTAGGCTAGGTCTCAATCCCGGACATACAGTGTTAGTACCTCTAAGCCTATGAATCTCGGTCGATAATTTAATGTCAAATTAAGCAGTATATAATATTACAAACAGATTGCATCATTGTTGGAGGAAAGTGAGATATGGAATATCATTGAGAAAAATGTGGTTGTTCTAACCGATGCAATACCTTTGGAAAATTCAACAAGAAAAATGTGAAATCCAAGAGAATCATCTTAAATGTTGTGAGAGATCACATTATCGCTCATGTGTCCAAGAAGCAACATGCTTTCCAAATGTGGGAATATTTGATGAAGCTTTATCGGAGTGGCAAATAAAATAGAAATGTGGTGCTATGAGAGAAGCTTTAGAGCATGAAGATTTCCAAATTTGATACGGTTGCATTCTATCTCACCAAAACCACACAAGTTCGTGATGAGTTGGAAAAGTGTATTTACAGCTCACCTCTTACACTAAAATCTATGTAACAATGGTTTAGTTAAATTGAAAATATGTGTAAAAATGAAATTGATAAAAAAAACATGTTTAATATGACTAGAAATATAAGTACTTTCAAGTACAATACACAAATGTACTAAAATAAAATATTTTAGTTTTTGAATTATATACCTAATTTAAAGTTANATATATATATATATATATATATATATATATATATATATAACTTCAAATTTAAATAAATAAATATTAAATAAATTACGTATAAAAAATATTAATTTAATTTAACTGCAAATTAAATACACAGTAATTTAAAATTTTAGTTTTAAATAACTAAACATATTTCCATATACCATATTATTTTATATTTAAAACTTATATCGATAAAAATTAAAATAAATAAATATTAAATAAAATAAATTTAGTTTAGTTTAACTCTTAGTAGTTATACTTATTTAAATTTTAAACCACTAAATTAAAGCTTATCGCATAAACTTTATCATACATTGTAAATTATTCTAATAAATTATGGTATGTTTATATAATGTTATGAAATTGTATTCATTTTAAGTAAGCTAAAATAATATTATATTCATATTTTTATATTAAAATGTTGCCATATATATTACCGTAGAATAAGCTTTGGTATATTCATATTGGTAAGCAATGTTATTTTATAACGTTTTTAATGTAAACTATATATCGATTATATATAAAAAGTACGTATATATATTACACTAGAATAAGCTATGGTATATTCATATGGGTAAGCAATGTTACCATATAATATTCATTATTTTATAATGTTTTTTTATTGTAAATTATATATTTATTATATATTTATTTTGAATTTAAATTTATTTTTATGTTAATAATTTATTTATATTTAAACATTTATAGAAAAGTATTTCACTTTAAGAGTATTAAGTATTTATATGTTATATTCAAAAGTAATGTCTGAGTATTTTTTCTATTATGAGTATGGTTAATTTTAGGTTTTCATTTACTATTTAGAATTTGACAAATAAGCATTTTTAACTTAAGCAATGCCACCTCAACCATGAGGGATCATGTCATTTTCTAAAATGTGATTGGTTCTTTTCAAGTTTATTTTGATAGTACAATTTTTGTTTTGAGGCTCATTTTAGACCTCAAAATTCTCCTAACGAAAGTTTTCTAAACCATAGGGTGTTTTCATCCATGGAATTTTTGCTAGAGAGAATCTTCCCAACTAGGAAATATAATGGGATGATTTCACACAAGAAGAGATGAGAATGGGATCTGGCCATGAAGAACAATAGCAGGGTGATGATGAGGAGAATGTATCTCTTACAATAAGAGCAAAGCCAAGAAAATCTCCAGTGGTGGGGATACCTCAAACGGTCAGAAGAAAGACATGAGAAAAGTCAAGTGCTTTGCATGTCATAAAACAGGGCACTATGTTGGTCAATGTCCAAACAAAAAGAAGGGAAAAGGTGTGACTTAGGTTGCAGCCTCAACACCCTCCATGGAATTTCTCTCTGTGATTCTCTCTAGATTTTCCCTTGTGACTTAGGGAAAATTCTCCTAACGAAAGTTTTCTAAACCATAGGGTGTTTTCATCCATGGAATTTTTGCTAGAGAGAATCTTCCCAACTGGGAAATATAATGGGATGATTTCACACAATAAGAGATGAGAATGGGATCTGGCCATGAAGAACAATAGCAGGGTGATGATGAGGAGAATGTATCTCTTACAATAAGAGCAAAGCCAAGAAAATCTCCAGTGGTGGGGATACCTCAAACGGTCAAAAGAAAGACATGAGAAAAGTCAAGTGCTTTGCATGTCATAAAACAGGGCACTATGTTGGTCAATGTCCAAACAAAAAGAAGGGAAAAGGTGTGACTTAGGTTGCAGCCTCAACAGAGGTTGAAGAGTTTGCAGCTAAGTTTGAGAAGGAGTTCTATTTAGCTGCGCACATTTCCTACACCAGTGGTATAAGTGCAAAGCGTGTGGATAGTCACTGCATGGTTTGTAGATAGTGGTGCATCCAGCCATATGACGGGAATGAGGGGGTTGTTCCTTAGTGTTTTAGAGAGAGATTCAAACTGCTATGTGACTGATGGGATCAACTCCATACATGCAATAAAGGGGGTTGGAACAGTTTTATTCCAACTATATTCAAGAGGAACTATGGAGGTGGCAGGAGTGAGGCATGTCCCAGAACTGAAGATGAAGTTACTTTTACTCTCAACTTTATAGGACACGGGGCATGGGGTCATGTTCCAAAGTGAACATGTGCTCATACATTCAAAATGAGCTACCTAGGATGCAGCCATGTGGCTTGGTGTTGGAGATGGTAAGTTATATAGGTTGTTGGGAAAACCTGTCGATTGGTCCAAGCGGATCTTGGATCAAGGATTGATGTCAATGACATAGAGTGAGTAGCAGGCTCTAAAGATTGAATTTATACCTGGGATTCAATTTTTGAATTAGGAAGATGGGCGAGAAACTTCTTCCAATATTGTAAAAAGACCAAGTTGGTATGAGTTAACATTGATGGATGCTCAGAAGCGAGTGGAGCTTCCAAGGATCATAGTTGTTAACACCCAAAAATGGTTAACTACCTCATCTACCCCATTTCATGGCTCATTTGTCCTTTT